>WSYH01000743.1:78965-168608 GCA_036426205.1 Ascaphus truei
GTAACCCTCGGCAATGAAACCACCGTCCGTGGTCTTGCCTTTGGGTAATGTCGCTCTGTTGACATCATCAATCGGCGCAATCCAATGTTCCTTGTAACCCTTAGCAACGAAACCACCATCCGTGGTTTTGCCTCCTGGGTAATGTCGCTCTGTTGATGTCATCAATCGGTCAAATCCAACTCCTCCATGTCGCATAGCACTGGCAAACAGCCATTGAGGTGCCTCTCTGCTTGTGTTGTTGCTCCGATGTATCATGGGATGGTTGCCTCTCATGTTTAACCCCTTAATGGCGGGTTTGTGGTAGCTTGTTGTAACAATTGCCATGTCCAGATAAGCTTGCAATAGGGATGTGATGGTGACTATTTGTTCGAGTTCATGCATGAAAAGAGGGGGGGAGAAATGGTAAGAACAAACAATAAAACAGAAAAAATACCCAGATATGAAAACCATAGTGTCAGTTGCAAATATAAAAATAAAAATGAAGGTATGATTGTCCAAAGGTAATTTACTAGATATTAAGCATAAAAGGAGAACAGGAGCAAACAGTAGTAAAATAATTATCTCTCTTCAATGAAAAATTTAAGGAAATAATCATTGAGCCCATATGGATGAACTGTATTCAATGTATACGTCCCAATAAGCCTCTCGTTGTAGCAGTAGTGTATCCTTTTTTCCCCCTCTTGCTATCTTAACTGTTCTATTCCCATACTTCACAAAGAAGATGTAGTATGGGTAAAATCTGCACAATGTTTTATGAGAACAGTGTCCTCTACATGTAATCCGATCTTCATCTATGCTCTATAAAACGCGGTTTTTAACATTCTTGTGCTTTTTCCCCACATAACCAGTCCGCAGGGACATTTGATCTATAATGATATTACATGTGGTGCATAAAATGCGATCCTTAATTATATATTTTTTCCCATACGAGTGTGGTAAAATGTATCCCCCAAGACAGGCTATTACATACACTGCAATTGTGACATTTGTAACAGCCAGCTTTGGGTTGTGCATGAAATGTGGTGTTTTTATGTGCAATCGATTATTTGCCTTTATGAGAACCTCGTTAATGTTCTCTCCCCTTTTGTATGCAAACACGGGGGAATTCCTTACAAACATTTTAGAGATCTCATCCGTCTGCAAAATTCTCCAGTGTTTTTTGATGATATTCTATCAAAACCAATGGAACATTGATTTCATCAGAACAACCTAGGATGACATTGTGAGCAAATTCACTTCCTTTTGTAGGTCTATTTTTTATTCGAAAAACCTCTTGGAATTAACTTTTGTTTAAAGTACTCAGATAACGTATTACCATGAGAATATAATTCAATCTCTTTGTTCTTAAGCCTTTCTAGCTCCCTAATGTGATCTGTAGGCCTGTCAGGCCCAAAAGCCTCCTCTGGTGTAGACTTAAAAATATTTTATAATTTCGTCGTCATCACAAAAATTTTGATTTCGCACAATTCGTAAGACCAAAGGACAGATTAATAAGACCTTCCATATATTAAAACAAAAAGCCACTGTGCGCACTATAGCCAAATATCCAAAAGGATCAAGCACTGAAGTAAATGCAAATGTCCAGACAATGTCAGCAAGTATATAACTGATTACGGATAAAGAGATGATAAAGAGATCAGTCAGTCTAAATAGAATGCTATCAAAGCATAATAACGGATGCTAGCACTTAAAACAGCAATAAAGTGATATAACAAAGAGTAAAGCTGCACACCACAATATGATAAAGAGTGATACAATTACCGATGCTCCCATCAATGTACGATCGGCTGCATCCAATCCACGGCATACAAAAGGAATGAAGATGGGGCACACGGATTCCAAAATAAAGAGATTTACTAAAGCATACACAACATTTCGACCCTAAGGTCTTTGTCAAGTGCAAAAAGTGGCTTATGAACAGAACACCAATGAATCTTTAAATAACACCCATAATTACCCACAGTGCTTCCTGTTCTAATGTCAGCTTAAACACATGTGGAACTGCCTACTCATATCATGACATAATTAAGGCACCCACTTCCTTCCCTTCATAATATACAGACCGACAATAAAAGTCAATATCATCATGAGTCACTAACCCTATATGCCATATTTTAGCTCTGGCAAGCATTGCATATTATTAAGTGTTCCATATATTCATATGGACCGCAAAACTTCATCCGGCTAGCATCTATGCTATCGACCGCTTCATTGACGTCATCAGCGATGGCCCTCCTCCTTGTATCCTTAACCCTCGACAACGAAACCAACGTCTGTAGTCTTGCCTCCTGGGTAATGTCGCTCTGTTGACATCATCAATCGGGAATCCACTCCTCCTTGTAAACCTTAGAACGAACAACCACCGTCCGTGGTCTTGCCTCCTGGGTAAAGTCGCTCCGTTGATGTCATCAATCGGTTGAAACCAACTCCTCCTGCTGCTTAGCAACTGGCAAACAGCCATTGAGTGCATCTCTTGCTTGTGTTGCTCGATGTCATGTGAGATGGGCTTTCCTCATGTTTAACCCTAATGGGGGTTGGTGTTAGCTTGTATTGCGTCAATATACAGGAGTAAATCAAGAAGTGAAATGATTAATGTGGTGCTCAAAAGTGAATTAAATTATACGTGTTGTTATTAAGATAATTGAAAAAAGAAAAAAGTGAATTTTCGTCCTCCCTCCAAATGAAAAATATCGCCGGTAAAAGACGATATTATGCGATATGAATTGTACTGTGATAAATAAAACGTGACTCCCATAAACCCATAAATAAATTAGCAATACGATGGTGCGAAGCTCGTGCCATTGCGGTACCCAAATTTGTAAATAAAAAAGTGAATCAAATAAGAAATAATATGTGTTAATAAAAAGGATTTTGATGTAGTAGAAAAAAGTGCAATGTGAAATAGATAAAGTGGATTGATCAAGAAGTGCTAATGGTTCTAAGCGCGTGTTTGTGTTCGATAATAGAATACAGGGAGGTCACATCCATGGTGACACCACCTGTATTCATGTGACCATGATAACATCCTGTATACGACGAGGAAGTCTGTGGTATCCCTGATAAAGGATGGTAGTTTGAACACCAGGGGTTGTAAGAACCTGTCCACATACCGCGATATAACCCATCTCCCAAAGATCCAATACTCGCAATAAGGGTCGACCCAGGAGGTCCACCAGCGATTTATGGATCTTGGGAGTGGTGGAATACCGAATCATGGGGTGTGGCAGGAAAGGGAAAGAAACTCTATTTTGTTAATAAACATTTAGAATTTGACCCGTCTCTAGCAATTCTAATAACTCAAGACGGTACTCAGATGTAGGATCACCCGTTAGATTATGATAGGTGTTTCTATCTCTCAATTGTCTGGTGGCTTCAGCATGATATTGAGATTTGGCAATATATCTAATGCCCCTCCCTTATCCGCATTCTTAAGAAGTATGTTATGTTCATTTTTGATACATTCAATTTGTTTGACACTTCGGTAAGACAAATTTCCAGATTTAACAAAAGAGCTAGAAAAACCTTTGACATATACGTAAATCCCGTTTAACCACAGTTGTTCAAAAAGATTGATGGAAGGCCCCTATTGAAGTTCGGGCCAAACAATGATTTGGGACGATATCCTGAGTCCTCACGGCCAAAAAATGGCTGACTATGTAGTGAGGGGTTCTCCTTGCTGTTCTAATAAGGAGCTCATATCAGAAAGTGTGCAATTCTCCTTAAAGTTCAAACTGGGACATCATAGGAAAGATAAAACCAATGGTTGTTCAGGATCTCCAAAGGTTCTAATACCTCACAAATCTGTTTCTAGTTGCACAACATTTATTTCAGGACATGCTTTCTAGTAATTTTTGTTTGTCTAGACCGTCAGGAATAACTGGAAATTCTGGCTAGGAGCAAACCCCAATCCTTTATTCAGAACTGATAGTTGTTCTAATGTTAAGTCTACCCATGACAGATTGATGATATTATGCGGGCTTAGTCGTATTTCTTCATTTGGACTTCCTTTGCCCCCTCATTTTCTTTGGATCTGCGCCGTTCTCCCCGGCTTTTGGCCCCCATGTCTAAAAAAGCAGACGATGTTGCCAGATCCCTTAGAGTTTTGTGTTGAGTAAATGATGGTGGTGGCATTGTCAGAATATTGGAGGTCCCTCGGTTCTGAGGTGATCCCGTGATCTGTCAAAAGAGACTGAATGAGCTCTTGAATGTGGTCTGGAAATCAGATTCAAAGCTAGTGTTTCTACCCGTGTTGTTTTTTAAAATAGATTTATTTGGTAGATATGTTCTGTTCTCTTTTTGGATATTTTTTAGATTGGGAGGTATAGAGCAGTAAATTCCCTCACCATAGTAGGTTTATGCCAACAGTAAACTTGGTTTTTGACATAATCACGCGATCCTTTCGAATTTTAAATGTTTTGTTATCGTCGATTAAGTCTTCACTTATTTCTACATTGGAAGACAAGCTGTATTAGTTTGTGAATTGTTTCCCTCTTGCTGTAAATGGCTGTAATTTGACCTGAGATGATTAATTTCCACCATAGGCTTGATTTTTCATTAATTTTTTGTTGTGAATAATTAAATTATCATCAGTTTTTAAAGAGCATGTTATTTAGGATATCAATCCAATTTTGTTCAAACTGACTTGCTTCGTAAAGCCAATGATGGAATTTTTTAATTCTCCAGGCCCCTAGGGATCGATTACATCTTACATAATTCTCCAGTGAGGTGATTATCCCACCAGAGTTAATATTCTCTACACAACAGTTTTTCAAGTTTGACAATGATGAGTCAAATAGAGGTACATCACAATCACATCGGATAGTTCCCATCAAATAAATGTGTGGCTTTTCTTAATCTTTTAGATCATCAACCACAGGTAAACACATATGTATTGTCACACTGGATTCAATCCTGTATTTTCCTCCACTAGACTCCTCATGTTGTTGCAAAGGAAAATGTATTTGTTTATAAAGAACAGTCCTTTTTAATCATAAAATAGAACAAATGGCAGAGTTCCTTGTAAAAAGGATCCAAGGTGTTTGATATATGAGAAAATATATAACCCATATATTAGACACTTCAAGCAGGTAATGAAGAAATAAAGCAATTTCATGTATAAACATACACACTCTGAGCACCAGACAAGAGAAACAGTCTATAATAGTGAGGGAGTAAACCCCATAGTGTTCGGTGCCTCTTAGAAGGTGTGCGGATATGGGTCAATTAGTACAATTGGATGCTATGATGAATAGAATGGAAAGCGATCCACTGCAATAAGCATTATGAAGCGTTCATGCGTATAAATGATGGAAACAAATCGCAGACTTAAAATTACCTAAGGGGGGGGGCCCATTGTGCAGGGGCTGGTATGGAGACTGGATGAGAAGCCCTTAGGAACTCCCTCCCTGTACTCACGGATAAACAACCCGGTCTCTGCTGCCCTTGCCCGCCTGGGTCTTCACTGCTCCTCGGTGAACTCCCGGCGTTTGCTTCACATGTGCAGCGCTCAGAATGATGTCATCGCCATCGCCGAACCTGGTTGCTCCGGAGGGTTCCACGACGCGTCACGTATCCCAGCAAGCCCGCGATGCGGCAAGGGGAGGACGGTTATCGTGACGTACGTCCCATAGTGCAGGGGATCCTTGGCGTGGCCCCGGCCGTAGAAGTAAAGTAGCAAATAAATGGAATGTGGTTCGCGGTCACTGCGCAAACTAGGACTCGGCCATAGATGAAGATTAAACCTCATTTACTCAACACCAAAAAACTTAAGGGATCTGGGCAACCATCGTCGGCTTTTTTGACATGGGGCCAAAAAAGCGGGGAAAACGCGGCAGATCCAAAAGAAAACGAAGGGGGAGAGAGAGAATGTCCAAACGAAAGAAATACGAATAGAGCCCACCGATAATATCATCAATCTGTCAGGGGTAGACTTAACACTCAGAACAACTATCAGCTTTGAATAAAGATGCGCGTTGTTTGCTCCTAGCCAGAATTTCCAGTTATTCCAGACGGTCATAGACCTACAAAATTTACTAGGAATATGTCCCTTGAATAAAATGATGTCAACTAGAAACGATGATGATGTATTAGAACTTGAGGATCTGAACAACCAGTTGGTTATCTCTATACTAATGATGTCCCAGTTTTGAACTTTAAGGAGAATTGCACACTTTGATATGGACTGATTATAGAACAGAACGGAGAAACCCTCACAACATATAGTCAGCCATTTTTTGGCCGTGAGGACTCAGATATCGTCCCAAATCAATTGTTTGGCCCGAACTTCAATAGGGGGCTTCCATCAATCTTTTTGAAATGCACGTGCTTGAACGGGATGTACGTATATGTCCAAAGGTTTTCTAGTCTTTGTTAAATCTGGAATTGTCTTACAAAGAAGTTCAACAAATTGAATGTATCAAAAATGAACATAACATAGTTCTTATAATGCGGATAGGGAGGGGCATTGAGTATATTGTCCCAATCTCAATTCATGCTGAGCCTCTAGACAATTGAGGAGATAGAAAACCTATCATAATCTAAAGGTGATCCTACATCTGAGTACCGTCTTGAGTCATTAGAATGCTAGAGATGGGTCAAATTCTAAATGTTTATAACAAAAAAAGGTTTCTTTTCCTTTCCTGTCACATCCCATGATTCCGGTTTCCACCATCCCCCAAGATCCATAAATCGCTGGTGGACCCTCCTGGCTCGAACCCATTATTGCGAGTATTGGATCTTTGGGAGATGGGGTTATCGCGGTATGTGGACAGGTTCTTACAAACCCTGGTGTTCAAACTACCATCCTTTATCAAGGGATACCACAGACTTCCTCGTCAGTATCGGACGTTATCATGGTCACATGAATACAGGTGGGTCACCATGGATTGTGACCTCCCTGTTTCTATTATCGAACACAAACACGGCTTAGAAGCCATTGAGCACTTTCTTGCCTTGGTCCACCTGTATGTCAAAGTGGGAACATTGCCACACTACCTATTAGTACTTTGACACTCCATTTCACACTTCCAATTCACATTGCTTTATTAACACATGTACCGAATATCGTGTCCCATTAGGATACAAGGAGGAGGGGCCATCGACTGATGACGTCAATGAAGCGTCGATAGCATAGATGCTAGCCGGATGAAGTTTTGCGGTCCATATGAATATATGGGAACACTTAATAATATGCAATGCTTGCCAGAAGCTAAAATGATGGAGTATTAGGGTTAGGTGACTCATTGATGATATGACTTTTATTGCTGCATGTATAATTATGAAGGGAAGGAAGGTGGTGCCTTAATTATGTCAATGGATGATGAGTAGGCAGTTCCACATGTGTTTAAGCTGAACAATTAGAACAGGAAGCACTGTGGGTAATTATGGGTGTTATTTAAAGATTCATTGGTGTTCTGTTCATTAAGCCACTTTTTGCACTTGACAAAGACCTTAGGGTCGAAATGTTGTGTATGCTTTAGTAAATCTCTTTATTTTGGAAATCCGTGTGCCCCATCTTCATTCCTTTTTGTATGCCGTGGATTGGATGCAGCCGATCGTACATTGATGGGAGCATCGGTAATTGTATCACTCTTTATCATATTGTGGTGTGCAGCATTTACTCTTTGTTATATCACTTTATTGCTGTTTTAAGTGCTAGCATCCGTTATTATGCTTTGATAGCATTCTATTTAGACTGACTGATCTCTTTATCATCTCTTTAGTCAGTAATCAGTTATATACTTTGCTGACATTGTCTGGACATTTGCATTTACTTCAGTGCTTGATCCTTTTGGATATTTTGGCTATAGTGCGCACAGTGGCTTATTTGTTTTTAATATATGGAAGGTCTTATTAATCTGTCCTTTGGTCTTACGAATTGTGCTGAAATCAAAATTTTTGATGACGACGAAATTAATAAAATATTTTTTAAGTCTACACCAGAGGAGGCTTTTGGGCCTGACAGGCCTACAGATCACATTAGGGAGCTAGAAAGGCTTAAGAACAAAGAGATTGAATTATATTCTCATGGTAATACGTTATCTGAGTACTTTAAACAAAAGTTAATTCCAAGAGGTTTTCGAATAAAAAATAGACCTACAAAAGGAAGTGAATTTGCTCACAAATGTCATCCTAGGTTGTTCTGATGAAATCAATGTTCCAGTGGTTTTGATAAGAATATCATCAAAAAACACTGGAGAATTTTGCAGACTGATGAGAGTCTAAACAATGTTTGTAAGGAATTCCCCCGTTTTGCATACAAAAGGGGAGAGAACATTAACGAGGTTCTCATAAAGGCAAATAATCCGATGCACTATAAAACACCACATTTCATGGCACAACCCAAAGCTGGCTGTTACAAATGTCACAATTGCAGTGTATGTAATAGCCTGATCTTGGGGGATACATTTTACCACACTCGTAGTGGGAAAAAATATATAATTAAGGATCGCATTTTATGCACCACATGTAATATCATATATATGATCAAATGTCCCTGCGGACTGTGTTATGTGGGGAAAAGCACAAGAATGTTAAAAACGCGTTTTATAGAGCATAAGATGAAGATCGGATTACATGTAGAGGACACTGTTCTCATAAAACATTGTGCAGATTTTAACCATACTACATCTTCTTTGTGAATTATGGGAATAGAACATGTTAAGATAGCAAGAGGGGGAAAAAAAGGATACCATACTGCTACAACGAGAGGCTTATTGGACGTATACATTGAATACAGTTCATCCATATGGGCTCAATGATTATTTATCCTTAAATAGTTTCATTGAAGAGAGATAATTATTTTACTACTGTTTGCTCCTGTTCTCCTTTTATGCTTAATATCTAGTAAATTACCTTTGGACAATCATACCTTCATTTTTAATTTTTATATTTGCACTGATCACTATGGTTTTCATATCTGGGGTATTTTTCTGTTTTATTGTTGTGCTTACACATTTCTCCCCCCTCTTTTTCATGCATGAACCTCGAACAAATAGTCACCATCACATCCCTATTGCAAGCTTATCTGGACATGGCATTAGTTACAAGCTACACACAACCCGCCATTAAGGGGTTAAACATGAGGAGGAGCAACCATCCCATGATGACATCGGAGCAACAACAAGCAAGAGAGGCACTCAATGGCTGTTTGCCAGTTGCTATGCGACATGGAGGAGTTGGATTTGCCGATTGATGACATCAACAGAGCGACATTACCCAGGAGGCAAAACCACGGATGGTGGTTTCGTTGCTAAGGGTTACAAGGAGACATTGGATTCGCCGATTGATGATGTCAACAGAGCGACATTACCCAGAAGGCAAGACCACGGACGGTGGTTTCATTGCCGAGGGTTACAGGATACAAGGAGGAGGTCCCACCACGGAAACAACCACCACTACAACTACTCAACCAACTACACTTTCAGAGACAACTACCACACCAGAAACAACCATTACAACTACAACAGAAAGTACAACTACTAGCCCTTCAACTACCACAGCTCATTCAAGAATTACAACCTTAGAGACCCCTAAAACTGAAAATGTAGTCCAAACAACCACAAAACCAGTGACAGACAATATTGTGGTTCCAACCACACCTGAAATCACTAGTAGAGTGTTGACAACTACAGCACCTGCCACTACTACCTCGGAAACTACACACACCACGGAAATACCACCAACTACAACTATAGAAACAACCATCACAAAAAAAACAGCAACCACAACCATCTCAACAACTGCAACTCCAACCACAACAACCACTGAATCAGCCACTACAGAAACTCCAACAACTACACCTGCCTCGACTACTATAATTACAGAAACCTCTGCATTAACTCCTACAGCCTATTGCCTGCCTAAATGCCAGTGGTCATCATGGATTGATGTGGATCATCCATCTTCTGGAATTAAAGGAGGAGACATTGAGACTTATGAGAACATCATTTCAGAAGGTAAATCAATCTGCAAGAGACCCTCACAAATCCAGTGTAGGGCTGAGAACTTCCCAGCTATCAGCATTGATAAACTTGGGCAAAATGTGCAGTGCAATGTGAGCTTTGGATTATTGTGCAAGAATGAAGATCAAGATGGAGAACTGAAAATGTGCTATAATTATGAGATAAGAGTCCTCTGCTGTGATGACTACAGTCATTGTAAACCATCACATTTGACAACCATTCCCACTACACCATCAACAACTACTTCAACAACAGAAGCTACTTCCACATCCTCCACAACCTCATCAACTGTGACAACAATGTCTCCAACGACCACTTCAACCTCAAAAACAACACCTGCAACAACCACTGTGTCAACAACTACGACATCAGAGACATCAACCACAACTCTACTATCAACAACCTCTGCAGAAACCCTATCTCCTCCCCCTACTCCAACTTCTCAGACCACCACAAGGCAAACCACTACACCCTTTATTTCAACCACAACCCACTGCTTCTGCCATGTAGATAAATCCTTTTTCAAACCAGGTAAACATTTATATACATCTTGTATTATTTAAATCTGTTCTGGGAAACTGAAATATACCTGCTTACTGTATGTAATAATTGCAGTCATTATTGCATCAAGGTTATCCAAAGGGTGATAACCTGTTTTGCATTTCAAATGATCTTTAGCTGTTTAGAAAAGCTAATACTAAGTCTAACAAATAAGGAGAACATTTATATACAGGATCTTCAAGTAGTGTTACACACAGTGTCTGTGAAAACCTTAATTATTTCTGTATATCAGTTAGATAAATAGGGTTGATTAAATTGAAGAGACTTTGTGTCCATTCTTTTGTTGCTGCTAACACCTCTAGTGAACATTAGTTTGGAAATGTTTATCAATGCAATTATTTCTGAACTTCTCATGTTTGTTCCTCTATATCACAGGGGAAGTCATTTACAACAAGACAGATGAGGCTGGCTGCCGTTTCTATGCAATCTGCAGTGATGTGTGTGAGCCTGAGAGGTTCCAAGGATCATGCTCCCCTACAACAACTCCAAAACCCACCACTACGACTCCAGCATCAACCACTACCAAACCTTCAACCTCTACCTCTACATCTACTACCACTCCAAGTATAATAACAACAACTCCCATACCAGGCTGTCCTCCCAGAAAGGTAAACCACCCATGCTGGACTGGTAAAAGTTCATTTCTGGATATTAAGTTGGCACTGGGATTTAAGTTGTAGACAAATTTGGTGCAAGTTAGAGGTAACTTACTTTATTTATTTAGAATAAATGAGCCTCTTCCATATCTCTCGAAACGTACAGATGTAAAACAAATATATAAATATATATATATATATAATTATACAGTATCACAGCATATACAGAATTTGACATAGGATATATTGTAATGGTTATGGCTACATGTGCTATCACATATTTAGGCATGTAACCTCAGAACTGATAATGCACCTTTTAAATGGACTATATGAAACATTCTTCATAGCTTCAGTTACATAGTCACAGTACATGAGTTTTTAAGTCTCTCCTTTTGATGTACAGCACGCTAGTATTTTCTTCAGCCGTGCAGTATATCTGCAGAGAGGATTCTCAGGTATTAAAAGTTCATGTACAGCTACATCTACAGTGCGAAGAACTCTGACGCTGATGCCATATACTTACACTTCTTCAGGACCAATTCAACTACTGCAATTTAGAGCATGTTTGGGGACTTTGTTTTATATACTGTGTACAATTGTCTTTTGTTTAAATGTCACCGTATGCTACTTTTTTAGCTTATTATATTGGGATATTTTTGAAAACTGGCAGTATCAGAACACAGCTGCACACCCAAAGAAGTAATTAAACATTTGCTGTACTGACCCTTTCATAAAAACTGTTTTCCTATCACAGACCAATGAGACATGGGTAATTAACAACTGCACAGTGGCCACATGCCAAGGAAACAATGTTGTTACTATTGAGCCCGTGAAATGTCCACCAGTGGAGAAAGTGTCCTGTACTAATGGATTCCCACCAGTCAAAGTCTATAGCTCAGATGGCTGCTGCTTCCACTATGAATGTGAATGTAAGTGATATATCTACTATATGTATGCATACAACATTTACACACATAGTAGTTATATTTAAAAAAAAGTTTTTATCACTTCTTCCTTGATTGCATATATATGTATTTTTCTAAAATGTTTCGTGTAGACAAATGGAATAAAGGCATACCCCGGTGTAAGGACACTCACTTTAAGTACACTTGCGGGTAAGGACATATCGCCCAATAGACAAATGGCAGCTCGCGCATGAGCCTGTCAGCACGTCCTGAACAGCAATACCGGCTTCCTACTTGTACCGAAGCTGTGCACAAGCGGGGAGAATATAGAGCCCGTTACACATGCATTATTTACATCAGTTATGCACGTATATGACGATTGCAGTACAGTACATGCATCGATAAGTGGGAAAAAAGTAGTGCTTCACTTTAAGTATATTTTTGCTTTACATACATGCTCCGGTCCCATTGCGTACGTTAATGTGGGGTATGCCTGTACAGAGGTGTGGTATAACGTGCCCTTGGTACATAGGAAACTGGATACTTATGTTTCTTTGTATTTGCAAAATCTGAATGTTCGGGACACCTACAGTATCCGGTGGCATATTTCTATCCAAATAGATGCCAATCTCAAATATAACCTCTGTAGCTATTATAGGATGTTAGAATAGCTAGAATGCTGCTAGCATTAATGAGATCTCTATGTTTTGTGTTGGGAAAATAATACTCACAGTATTGATTAAACTGCAGTTTAGAATAAAAGGTGCTTCCCTCTGCATATTATCCTTAACTTTACCCCTGGCTTCTTTATGATTGATTGAGACTCATCCTATTTGGTCTCCAATAGGCGTCTGCAGTGGATGGGGTGACCCTCATTATATCACCTTTGATGGAACCTACTACACCTTCCTGGACAACTGCACCTATGTCCTGGTGCAACAGATCACTCCTAAATATGACAACTTCCGCATCCTCATTGATAACTATTTCTGTGGTGCTGAGGATGGTTTGTCATGTCCACAATCCCTCCTGATTTACTATGGATCCAATGAGGTGGTGCTGACTCGTGTGATGTACAAGGGAAGAATGACCAACAGGGTAAGATATGGCTGAATTTAATGTCCTTATCTTATCTTCTAACAGAATAAGAATCCACTGGTGGGTGAAAGAGCTCCAGGTTCCATCAGCTCCAAAGTAACCTTGGGTGGAATGTCTTATTCAAACCACAAAAAGGAATGAAGATGGGGCACACGGATTTCCAAAATAAAGAGATTTATTAAAGCATACACAACGTTTCGACCCTAAGGTCCTCTTTATTTTGGAAATCCGTGTGCCCCATCTTCATTCCTTTTTGTATGCCGTGGATTGGATGCAGCCGATCGTACATTGATGGGAGCATCGGTAATTGTATCACTCTTTATCATATTGTGGTGTGCAGCATTTACTCTTTGTTATTCAAACCACATCCATCATATCTCTAAACAGACAACTTACCCAAAAAGAAAAGATGAAGTTTAGCTATATATACATAGTTCATTGTAGAATATATAAAAACAAACCATCAAACTGAGCTATTGAAATGGTCTTTTGATTTCTTTTTCATCCCCCACTTCTGTTTATTACCTGCGTTCTAGAGAAAGAAACCAAGACATCTGTGCTGATCACTTATCCTTTTTGTGTTGCTTTGCTGGTAACCTCAGAGGACCAATGCAACACTATGTCAGAGTAGATCACTCTATGACATAGTAGGATGTCTGACTCTATCTTCCGCCAACAGATTAGGTTCAACCAAGATTGGGTAACCCCAGGATTCACCAGGGATGGCATTACTATCTCCAGTGCTGGTATCAACATGGTGGTGGAGATCCCAGAAATCAAAGCTTACATCTCCTTTAGTGGAATGATCTTTGTAGTGAAATTGCCGTTCAGCAAGTTTGGTCACAACACAGAAGGACAGTGCGGTATGCAACCAAGCCTTTCTTACTGATATTAAATAATAATTGTATCTGCGAGATCTGTATGCTATTCTATTGTATAATACAATTTATTATTTATAATTCATTTATTTTTTTCACATTTACAATTTTTTCGTGAGACCCTTTATTTGTCCAATTTGAAAGATACTGTATTTGTTGTTGTTTTAGAGCGTATGCTTTCAAAACCATGCAAAATCTGCCATAAGATCTTGAACTCATATTGGTCCAATTAAAAGTACCATAACTAAGAAACATATACTGTATAGTGCTCTCCTACGTCAAAATATTTGTGGGAACTCTGCTTTTCCCATATCAACCTAAAATATTTCTCTCCAATTTTCTCTGTGCAGGTATTTTTTTTCTTCTTGTCCTCTGCGATTTTAACACCCTCGCCACATTTATTCCCTATTTCATCTCACTGCATTTTCTTCCAATCTCCCACACAGGCACTTGCTCCAACAACAGCACTGAAGATTGCCGACTGCCAAATGGTAGAATCATTGCAGACTGTTCTAAAATGGCTCCCCACTGGAAGGTCAATGTGACGGATAAACCATACTGCAATGTGCCACCTCCATCGCCAACTCCATCTCCCGGCACACCAACTTCACCACCAATATGCCCAGCATCACCACTCTGTGATGTGATCTTGAGCGAGTAAGTAACATCATACACAACTTCTAAGAATTATTTGATAATAATTGGCGACCCAATTACTCATGGAGGGAGATGTTCTGCGTAATGTTTCCACTCCTTAAGATTGACAGACTTGAATAAGACATCTCTTCAGCATCTCAGTTCCTGCTGTATCTATTGTAAATCCCCAGGCTTGGCGTCCATTAGCTTATCTTTGCCTGTATGTTACTATATCACTCTACAAACTCTAAATATTGTTCCTTCTGTCTCTGCATCAATATACGTGAGAGGAACAAAATAATATGACCGCAAGTCCTTTCTCTATCTTTATATTATGATGTTGCTTTGTGGTTGGAAGGACTGACCCAGTGAAACAATGATCTCTTTTGTATGTTTTTCACTATATCACTCTGTGATTGGAGCAGCAGACATAACACACAACAGTTAATTCCTTGCAGAACACCATTGTTCAGATTTTTCTTGTGTTGTGTTTGAAGGGTCTTTGCAGCATGCCACAAGAAGATACCTCCAAAGCCGTACCATGATGGCTGTATTTTTGATGCTTGTCGCATCCGTAATGACTCAGTGCAGTGCTCCAGCTTAGAGATCTACGCTACCTTGTGCATCGCCAATGGAGTTTGTGTGGACTGGAGAGGAAAAACTGGAGGCCATTGCCGTAAGTTATTTCAAGTATATTCTGCCTCTGATGTGGGTGGCATTCCTGTGACTTATTTGCTGCTCTCTGTGTGAAGGGAAACTCAAAGAAATGATGCCTCCTCTATTCTTGTTAGACCTGAGAATGGAAGAATTGAATGATGGCCTGTCATTGAGCTTTACATAGAGGAATATTAATACCTAATTACATTTGATCCAGAAGAAGAACCATCTCACCATTTCCATATTTTGTTTTTTTCCATAAGGAAATTGCTTCCTTTTGGGAGATATATATATATATATATACACACACACACACACACACACATATATATATATATATATATATATATATATACACACACACACACACACACATATATATGTGTGTGACTTTTTGCACTTGACAAAGACCTTAGGGTCGAAACGTTGTGTATGCTTTAATAAATCTCTTTATTTTGGAAATCCGTGTGCCCCAACTTCATTCCTTTTTTTATGGGATGTCGAGATGCCACATAGTGTCCCATTGTTACGGCAATGTGGTGTCATTTGACGCTGCGTGGCCATTTTCCTTGAAGTTTCAGGAGAATGCCAAGAGTTGAAGTTACCACGTTGAAGTTACCACGGCGCCGTACCATGCTGCCAGTAAGTCTTGCCAGTCAGTCTTGCCAGCAGGTGAAGTGAGGGGGATTAGAGAGGGGGCGAGTGGCTTTATTGGGGGGCGAGTGGCTCTTTTTTTAATTTGTCGAGCCCTGACTGTAACCAAATACTCACCTCTGAAACTGCACAAAAGTTGCTTTCAAAGCTTAAAAGTCAGGTAACTAATTTATCAGAGTGAAAGTCATGGGACCATGAGCACTGCAAAACAGGGTCAGGCTGGAGGCAAGGTGCAATAGAAAAAACTTTATTACGGCATGTAAGCCAGGATTAAAAAGACATAAGGAAAAATCCTCTGACGCGTTTCGTCCCTTGGGGACTTTATCAAAGAGTGATTTTAGGCAGCCAGACATTGTTATTTATAACCCTGCTTCCCTGCGCACAGGTGTGTAGCGCCTCCCTCCAGGCTACATCATCACAACAGCTGATGAATACTAGATGTTAATTAGAGCTGGAGTTTCACACCCCTGCATACCTATGCGAATAGGTGACAGATACCTACAGATCATAAGACCAATCATAGACTGTGAGCCCCAAAGTTGATACATATAAACAATATACAGTTGCTTCTATACAAGGATACACAGTAGCAATACAATCCTATAGAGAAAAAATGATAATAAAGGGGTACAGCCGGGAGGTCTGGTTACCATATCAAACTGATACAAAAAGGATACAATTTAAAAATAAAAATAAAAAAACAAAATAATAAATAAACAACCACAAGAAATTGCACACCCCTCTGGTACAGGTATAGTTCAAAGTGTACAAGAGTATCTTAAATAGGATCAAAGCCTTTACAAATGAGATGAGTCTGTACATAAATACAGTCATAACTCCAACCTTATTATACTAACATCCTACTAAACAAAGAAAGATATAAATGACACAGGTGGTATGCGATCCTAAAGAAATACACATTCAACTTCTACTAAGAAATATATATATATAAAAAAATTAGACATGAAAGAAAAAAGGACTTAAAAATAAATCAAACAAAATAAAAAATAAAAAAGAGAATAATAATAAACTAACTATTACATATTAAATAAACACATTTAACCTAAACTAAACAGTACCATGCGGCACCGTACCATGCTGCCGGTTAGTCTTGCCAGTAAGTCTTGCCAGCAGGTGAAGTGAGGGGGATTAGAGAGGGGGCGAGTGGCTTTATTTGGGGGGTGAGTGGCTCTTTTTTTCATTTGTCGAGCCCTGACTAAACCAAATACTCACCTCTGAAACTGCACAAGATTTGCTTTCAAAGCTTAAAAGTCAGGTAACTAATTTATCATGAAAACCTTGTCAAAATTATGAGAGACAAACTTAACGTTTTTTCTACATACGAACATCGGGCATACTGTAGCTTCTGGGCTTTAATGACTTTGACGGATTACCCTGTTCAATATTCCCTCACTAAAAGTAACCCCAGATATATCTTTTGGAACATTGACCTCAGATTAAGCAGTGCTTCCTCTATTTTCTGATACTGAATTTAGTGATGCCCTTACATCAGACTTACATTGTAGCTGACTTTATTGCACTTGTTATTATGCCATTTTTTATTGTTCAGTCACAAGTTATACAAGGTGATTTGCAATTCAATTTAATGGAGCAACAAGTTGAGAAATTGCACAATTTGCTAACCGTAACACGTACAGTAGTTTACTGCCTACCATGTGATAACTGGTGTAATCATGTTTACTACATCTGTAGATGTTCACTCCTCTACATCGACTGACATATGTTCCCACTTTTAAGGTGTAACACATTTAAAAAACCCTACATCAAGAAAAAAAAATGCATCAAAAATCACATACCGTATACAATATATGAGTGCATACATTATGTGTTATTGGAATGAAAACATCATTGGAATGATAGTATAATATAGAAAACATTTAAGTGGTAACAGCAATCGCACGACTGGAGCAATAGACTTTTGTGATCTGAATAAAAAGATCCCGGCCTATAATGTTATTCTAAACATAGAAACAGAATAATAGGCACAATCATGTATGTATATTGTAAAAATTAAAAGCAGAGGTACAAAGTCGGAGTAATGAAGTTTCTCAATTTGTGTAACTCGATACTGTTACTGTATATACAATCAGACATGTATGCATACAAAGTGGGAATGTAACACAACTTGTAGTGCTCTTCAACCTAAGTCTAGAACAATATGTGTTCAGTACATATGTTATTAACAAAACCAGTTTTGTGTAACTGGCCAAGGGTCCTGCATCCTAGACAAATTTGGAACTGTCCATAAATCCCTCTTGATACTTGTATGAAGAAAAAAGTCCTCCTTGGCGCTGCAACTCCAGATAGTGCTCAAATATAAATCCATTGAATATGTGGAAAAAAACAAGAAAATATATTTATCAATATACAATGCTGTGAATGTGATAATGTTGTGCTCACCTCGATGCTTTGGTGCATACAACAGTGACTGTATACTGTATAAATACGATTGTCGGTCATATTTCTGTGAATCCTATAATGCCCATGTGTCCAGACTCCAGACTGTATATTAATACCAATCAGTGCAAAATACTGTAAGTGTATCCTGTCAGTGTATTTTTCTGATTGTGGGTCTCTCTATTAGTAGATTGTTCATGCATGCATATATTTACAATTGGATGAGTATACTATATACTCAACTTTAGCTGCCCCTTGTCCAGGGTAGGTGTATCAGTAGATATATAGATATGGGAGAGAAATAACGTTTCTCAATCTGTGTAACTCGATACTGTTTATATATAATCAGTCATGTTTGTGTAGTGCTATCCCCCCACCCCCCCCGTATCGGTAATGTTGTGGCTACAGAATGTGTGGTGCTTGACCTTTGGCTCACAGGAGGCCTTAACATCTGCTACTGGGAGCCTGGTGTGTACCTGATCCATTTGGTGACAGTCCCTCCACCTGTGAGAGATCCTGACACCCCTTTACAGTACACAAAGCAATAAAATCACACACTTGTATTTAATAACAGTTTACTGAACACAGGTAAAATTAGGTATATCACTAATCACCATACAATATAGGCCTTGCACGGCTGTAGCCCCACTGTGCACTCCGACCGTAGTGTCCACCCCTGAGGGGATTTCTCAAAAGTACTGGGGAGCCCATGGCACCCAACCTCCCAGGTGTCCACAAGAGCCAACCCACCCAATGTGTGAGACAGCGTTGCCCACAGTAACTCAAAGTGTTATAGTTGGTGCACATTGTGAGGTACCTGTTACACTGTGCTCACCACAAAATAGATGAGACCCCTGTGCTCAGTTGGGAATTTGCAAAAACAAGCCACAGATAAGAGGAACCTGTTAGGAATGTAGAATGGTCTTGCTGGCCGAGTCTAGGATATTAGAGATCAGAGTAAACGTATACTTTCCGGGTCCGATGCAGGAGAGGTCCAGAGCGTGGAAGGTACTATTGCCAAGGTCAGGGCTGGAGAGGAGCGGATCATCAAAGTTCAATGCCAGGGTCAGGGTAGGAGATGTGCAGAGCGTCAGGTGAAGCCGAGATCTGTATTCCAGAGAGCAAAGGGTCCATGGGCAAGCTGGGTCAGTACACGGGAGATGAGAACTAGAAACAAGGCAACAGGATGGGAACAAGGCAGGATAAGCAGAGGCAAACAACAGGGTAACGTGAGTCACGTGTGCCAGTGGCACAGCTGAGCATAAATAGCAGGCACTGACCAATCCCACAGGGGGTGAAGCAGAGGCGTGACCTCCCCAGAGTCCAGTGATAGGCTGGATGGGCAAGGCAGCTGAAGAGGATGGAGCTAATGAGCTCTTCTTGACCCATAGCTCGGGTGCATCATGCGCGTGTCACACGCGTGCGTCGCGTGCTGATGATGCGGGATGCAGCCAGACCTCTATTCCGCGATGCGGGGTTTGCGCCTGTGCACCGTACCAGCGGGGGGCGCTGCTCCCGCGGGAAGCACCCTGCGCATGCACGAGGAAGCACGTAAGGGAACCCGACCTTGCGGGGGGCCGACAGCGGGCGTTGGAGTGGGTCTCAGGTAAGTGCTTGCATGCGGGACCTGCGCGGGGACGTGCGTATGTCTGCGCAGCCCGAGAGTCCTCACAGTACCTGCCTAGGTGCTCCATCACCCACATATAGCTTAAAAGCAAAAGGGATCCACGGATCCAGCGACGTTGATGTCAGCAAAGCCTCTGCCTCTGCGTGGGGTGAACTCCGGTAGGAGAGTCTCACCTTTGATAGTCTATGATAGTATCGTGGTGGTCTGACTACAGACCACAGTCCACAAATCGCCGCACAGCATATTCAAATGGCACTATACACTATCTGTTGACAGCTAAAAGGGAAATGTACCTAGCTAAGTGTTTCCCTGTAGCAGCCACAATCTGATTAGGTGTGTGGAGCCTATCTTGGATCTGAAGGGTTAATCTGGCCTGATCTGGGTGCCATTGACACCCAGACCCTACCTTCCATTTCTCTGTCTTGGCTCCAACTGCCAGTCACACTAACTGCCAGTCCCTCTAACTATCAGAACTCCAGCTGTCAGAATTATTTAACTGCCCTGCATCTCTCAGCCCTATTGGCTGCCTGCAACATGTGGTCTGCATCCCCTGGGGCTGCTGGGACTTATAGTTCCCCTGCTGTGCTATACTCCTAATGGCCACCGCTTGCGCTTTTTACTACACCCCCTCCCCCCTCGCACTCTCCCCAGATTCCACTACCTATGTAAAGGTAAGGGGACAAACAGGGGACCAGGGTGACCCAGGAAATACTTGCATACAAATTACCATCTACAGAAAAGTAACTATCAAAAAGAAGAATGAGAACAAGTTGTGAGATGCTTCAAATCATACAGTATGTACTTTCAAAGTAGTTGAAGCAATCAATGAAAATGTACAGGTCAACATTATATACAGTATGTACACAACAGCAAATAATAGCAGCTACATATAGCTGTATTCTCTCTCTTGTAAAACTAAGGGCATAAAATATATATGGTTACAGTGAGGCAATTTGATTGGTATGTTATGTTAATAGACTCATTTTGACATAATGAGGAAAAACAGAGTTTTTTCTTTTATTGTGGTTCATTTTTGTCCCCAAAACGGCAAACACAACAATACAGAAACAATGCTTTCCTTTTGGCTTAGTCTGTATAGGAATTATAAAAACCTTCAGTTTTTGTCTGGCATTAATATCATAATTCTTACATGAGATCTTTCTCTCACTGTTTTTTAACATCGACTGTCTGACAGCAGCATCATAAACGGCTTTCCAGCTCACAGCATGCAATGGATTCTCCTTCAAATTTCAGGGAGATCAGTTTAGCAGCCACCTAGAGAGGCCTTAGCACAGCTGCCAACATAAGTCAAATATACTGATGTTGGCATACAGTATGTATCTATACAAACCCTTTTTCAAGTTTAATATGAATGTTCAACATTAAGATCATAAATGTTGCCAACTTTAAACAAAATGTTTTCTTTGTACACAAAAACACAGCATTTCTTTATATTTAAACAGTCAAAACTAATGTGAGTTATAGGCATTAAGCTTGTTGCTCTACTAATGCTAAAGGTACAAGGTCATGTGTGCCAAGATATACATAATGTGCAGTATAACCTTAGAGGGAACAGCTCAAGTTTTTATATTTGTTCATTCCTTTAAGGTGTATGATACCAAGTTTGTGAATTCCATATGCGTCTCTGCACAGGAATAGTTTTTATTGTGGTTTTAGACCCAAAAGTATCTTCAAACTCCATCTCACAATTCTTCAATCAAAATGTTTTTCTTACAGTTGACACCTCAATTAAAACCTCCCTAAAGGGCAAAAAAATGATGTACAGTACCTGTCAAACCTTACTAGGGATGAGTTTAAGGCCATACAGTACGTTCTTTTTCTGACAATCATAACACTTTAATTAGATCTGTAGATAAGGGTGGCAGTGTTTTCATTCAGAATAACTGTGACTATCAGGACTGGTAGATAGGGACACCCAATCAGACTCCATTAGCCAGACGTATGGGTGCACTAGGGGAGGTAATACTAGACAGAGGTTATTATAAATCCAGAGAGTCACTCCATAGAAAGAGAGTTGGCAGAAAAAATAGCCCCCAGTAAAGTACACTCGCAAGTCTGAGATGTATGTTTGCAAATGCATAACGCTAAGGATAAACGGACAGGTACGTAAAACACCCAACTAGTATGAGGTGGAACTAATGAGGTTGCAGCTTCAAGAAAAGTACCAGACAAAGTGGTAGTGTTATGTCAGGAATGCATATGTGATAACTAAATTCAGTCCATAGGACCACATTAAATGTTCGACCATTTAGTTATCACATATGCATTCCTGGCATAACACTATCACTTTGTCTGGTACGTTTCTTTAAAGCTGCAACCTCATTCATTCCACCTCATACTACAGATGTAGCCACAAAAATTGGACCACATCTCGGGATGAAAACCGCAATATGTCATAAAAGACAGTTGTAGCACTTTGTCCTTTTTTCTTTAGAACGTGGCTGGAGCCCCATGTAACCCAAATGACATAGTGAAGAATTGGTATAAAACGAGATGGGTGGCGAAGGCAGTTTTGCATTTGGATTCTTCCGCTAAAGGTATCTGCCAATATCCTTTCATGAGATCTAGGGTGGAGATATACTCCGCTTTTCCAAGAGAGTCAAGCAATTCATCCACCCTAAGCATTGGGTATGCATCGAATCTGGATACAGCATTTACCTTTCGGAGATTCACTCAAAACCTCACCTTCCCATCTGGTTTAGGGACCAACACTATAGGGCTACACCATTCGCTATGGGATTCCTCGATCACGCCCAATTCCAACATATCTATTAGCTCCCTCTCTACAAGGTCTTTTTGGCCCCCTGGCAATCTATGGGGACGGGACCGTACTTTTACCCCAGGTTCCATCTCAATCCTAAATCTGTCTGCCCTGGCAGCTCAGAAAAAAAATCTGGAAACTGGTCACATAATTCCAGTAGTTCTGACCTTTGTTCCGTTGTTAACTGCTCTCCCATAGGGACCTGATGGTCATTGTAAGTACTACCCTTCGGAGGCTGTAGACCCACTCGTCTCTCCATCCCGAGGGTGGGTGAATAGCGATCTCATCGTTTTCCAGGGTTTCAGGAGGTTTACGTGGTTGATTTGTTTACCCTTCCTTGACCCTGGTTGAGAGATCTCATAGTTCACCTCCCCGGTGCGGCGGAGAACTTGGAAAGGACCATGCCACTTTGCAAGGAGTTTACTCTCCGAAGTCGGTAATAGGAGCATCACTTGGTCCCAAGGATGGAATACCATTATGCAGGCATTTTGGTTATACTGCCTCTCTTGTTGCTCTTGAGCAGATTTAAGATTTTCCTTAGCAAACCGACCAATCATGTCCAGGCGGTTTCTAAGGTCTATGACATACTGAAGGGTATTCTTGGACGGTGAAGGCTCCTCCTCCCAGAATTCCCTCAGTAGGTTTAGAATACCCCGGGGTTGGCATCCATATAGGAGCTCAAACAGGGAGGAGCCTGTGGATGTCTGGGGAACTTCTCAAACCGCAAACAATAGGAAAGGGAGAAGTTCTTCCCAGGCTCGCTTATCAGTGTCCACAAATTTTCTAAGCATGGTTTTTAAAGTGCGGTTAAACCTCTCAACAAATCATCAGTTTGAGGATGGTAGACCGAGGTACGGTTGGATTTAACCTCCAATAACTTCAGGACATACTACATTAACTTCGCCATGAAGTTTGTTCCCTAGTCGGTTAACATTAACTGGGGAAATCCTATCCGGGAGAACAGATCTAACAGCCTGTGAGCAACCTGTTTAGCAGGGGCTGATCTCAGAGGGAAGGCCTCAGGATATCTGGTGGAATAATCTACAACCACTAGTATGAATTTATGTCCCTTCGCAGAGGGTTCTAAAGGTCATACCAGATCTACATCAATCCTCTCGAATGGGACTGATACCAAGGGCAGAGGAACCAAGGGATCCGGCCTATGTCCCTTTTGGCTAGTAAATTGGCATTCAGGACATGTCTCACATAGTTTCACGATGTCACCATATATGCCTAGCTAGTAAAACCGCGACAAGATGCGGTCTGTGGTCTTATCTCTCTCCAAATGACCACCCCATGAGAGAGTATGGGCTAGGTTAAACACTGTTTTAATCAAACATTTAGGGACTAACATTTGTCGAATGACCTCCTGTTTGTGTAACCTTATTCACACGATATAGGATGTCATATTACAATAGTTCGAAATGTGGAAACACCCTTACACCTTGTTCATTCACTATGTTATCGTTGACCCGTACCACCTTCACATATTGTCTAACCAGAGCTGGGTCTTCCCTCTGCCTCTGACGGAAGTTAGGGAGATATACACAGATTTATCCAAGAAGGATAGAAAGAATTCCTCTCTTTGCACTCTCTATAGTGTTAGTATGTAAAGTACATATATATTTATATCGTAGGCTTTTACATCGGCGAGGACTGTTAAAACAAAAAATAATAAAATTTTATTACATCAAGGAAAGAAATATATTGTGACTGTGTGAAATATATAAAATGTTTAAAATTCCTATTCACAGAGCGATAGGTGGTGGGAGACTCTATATTGTGTTTCAGACTATGAAAAACACATAAATTATGTGTGTCTGTATATTTTTTATATATAGTCACTCCATCAGCTCAGTATAATGCTCAATCTAATAGTTATATCTGCTCAGTATATCATGGTGATACGTAACCACTGGGTTAGATGCACATCCTTATGAATAAAACATACATATATGAACTCTGTCTTTAGGTTGATTTAGCGTTTTAGTGGCATCATAGCTCACAGTATCACACCTATTCAGTAATCCACAAAGCACATATATATCTGCATACATGTATATTTCTATGGTCTATATAGGAAAGAGACCAATAACACTTAGGTTTAGATGTTGTATACACCGATAAGGTATAGAGTGCTGACAGTCTTAGCCCTCTCAAGGTGTGCATATCTATAATAAGCTTCTATATGAAAGGTCACGGCGGACCTAAAAACACAATAGTTTCCCAGCAACTTTCATTTCATGGCCACGGCGGACCTCTATTGGCAAAAAGTAAGGGGTTTCCGTGCTCAAACACGGTATACAGATCCCCTAGAAAGTGTGGTGTCTCAGGCACCAGTATACTGACCGTGTTTCTGGATTAGAGCTCTCGGCCCTCTGTGACGTCAGGACGTATGACACATTTCGCATGATTGGACACGCTTCTTCAGAAACTTCAGAAAGACTCCTCCTTTCTGAAGAAGCGTGTCCAATCATGTTTAACAGTCCTCGCCGATGTAAAAGCCTACGATATAAATATATATGTACTTTACATACTAACACTATAGAGAGTGCAAAGAGAGGAATTCGTTCTATCCTTCTTGGATAAATCTGTGTATATGTCAATATTTTTCCCTTATGCACCCTATTACTGATCAAAAATGATCTCCAAATAGGATGAGCGGTGAAAACTATCCAGCTAGGAAGTCAGGGAGAGCCAGGTCTGGCAAAATTCCCATATCTGTCTGTTACCCACCCTGGTCATCTGCTGCCATGACTTGCAGTCTGTTGGGCTGACTAACATTACCAAGAGTCCCAGCCTTTCTTAACCAGATCTTTTTTTCCGCACGTCTCAGTTTACGTGTCTTCGGGACTGTAGGAGGACGTGCACAGGTATGCAAGGGAGACTTGTTAAGGTGAAATTAAATAAGGCTTTTATTGCGCCTGTTTCCTTAACATCAGAAAATCATCCAAACAAGGGGTCAAACAAAGCTTCTATTCACATGGCAGTATTTCTAGTGAAACCTATGTAGTCCACAACTCCCTTTATATAAGCATGTCTCCCAGCCCCAAACATATATCTTGATATGAGCAGATATACCAAAAGTCTTATAAAGGAAAGTTTTATCTGTTTCTTGTAGATGGAGGGAAAGACTTCTCTGTTCCTGGGTTGCTGCCTTTTTTCAGGTTTTGTCAGCATACAGGTTTAGAGGCGCTTTCGCCTGTGTCTTGCAAGCAGCTCTGCTGTTTCTTCTGGCAGGCTCAAGGCATCTGTCCCCATGGTCAGTCTCACAACTTGTGAGACTCAGGAACAATCTTCTTCCTGTCTCAAAAGACAGGCTTTTCTAAGAAGCTAATCAGACAGGTGGTGTTGGATAATTGACTACCAGCAGTTAACCACCAGACTGCTGGATTAGAGGCACATTTCCTGAACAGGGACAAATATGGGGAAAAATATCTGGGCAAAAATGGAACAAGTCCCCGGGGTTCTCCGGGAACCAGGGAAGTAGGCTCTGTAAGAGTAGGAGCCAACAATGTTCCAAAGTGGGGCCAGTCTCAGCCAATTAGAACAGGAGCAGGTAGCCAGGGAGCAACTCCTACTAGCAGTCTAGCATCTCAATCATTGATGCAGAGGAGGATGTTCGCCATCGGGTATTTCTCTGTATCCCCATGGCACATTCGATATTCCATGGAGCTTCATAGGATAGTCGGTTGTTTGGAATTAGACCCTCCAGTATCAGGGTTTTTCCAGATCCCGAGTCCACCAGGGCTTTCACTGTTTTCCCCTCCAGAGATGCATTGACCAACTACGGATCGTGGTCCCCTTGGGGAAAAGCCATGGCAGTGGTTCTGCCATATGAACAGTCCATCTCATCATCTCCTGAGTTTGCAAACTTGGTCGTCAGCGGAAGCTCTCGACATTGTTCGGCGTTTGGACCTCTCCGCTGTGGGACGGGATGCCCCCTTCTGTTTGGTGGTGGAATCCTCTCCACCGGATGGGTGACGGGTGTCCAGGTTCTCAGGGAATACTGTGGGTGGTGTCCTCCCTTGAGTGATCCAATGGCCTTGGATCCGGGACGGGCGTCTCTGGGGGAGTTTGTACCAGGACCGCTCCGAGATGGGAAAGAGTCTTCCGATCGGAAGAAAAACAGATGACCTGGTGGTCACAGCTCCTCACGAGTCATCCAGAGACACTTTGATAAGTCCTTCCTTGGACGAAACACATCAGAGTATTTTTCCTGCTAATGTTCTTCCTTTTATTCAATAAAGTTTTTTACTTTTTCAATGCGCCTGGTTTATTCGTGAGGAGCTGTGACCGCCGAGTCAAATGTTTTTCTTCCGCTTGCATCTATTTCCAGCTGGTGCACGCCGACACCACGAGCAGCTTGCTACTAAGCTGCTTACCTATCAGCAATATTGGCAGACTACACATCTTACCATGAGAATTGACCTGCTATTTTCTCATCATGGGACACAGGGTGTAGGTGAGGCCAACGGATACTGGACACGTGACTTACCTTTAGGCATTTCCTTGGACGTGCCTTTCCATACTTCTACCAGTGTATATATGTTTCCCAGCCCCCCATCCTGATTTAGTCCAGAGACGCATGAAGTTTTAACAGCTTTTATAGCAACAATCTATGAAGATGTGGTGTCTTTCTCCCGGTTCTATGGACTGATATACTCACAGCCTTGGTAGTAGCCTCAACTATTTTGGGGGCTATTCCCCACTTTTCCCACAGGTCTTCCGATCGGGTTGACTGGATCTCCCAAGCTGGCGGATTTTAGACCCCTCGATTGTCTGCTCTCCTGCCTCTGGTATCACAGGAACCAGTGATACAAAAGGGTGATCTGCGCTCATAAATGGTTAACGGTGATTGGTGATATTGTGACCCTTAAGGGATTTAAGACAACCTGATTAGGATGAGGTTGGTGCCGCTGTTCTGGTGGGATGGCTCAGCACTCCAAGCTAGTACAAAACAAAAGAAAAACAGCGCAAAAAGACCTCATAGTGTAGTATATTAAAAAATAATTTTATATAACAAAGGTGAGTATTGCACGTACATCAGGATTAAAATAACACAGCATGACATGTTAGGGACATGTTACCACTCGGCGGGACAGCAGCACAGGAACACCGGATATGGGCTTTAATAACCTTCCTCTGTTAGCAGGAACCAAGGATCGAAGAGACCAGCTCGCCGTCGAAGTTCTTTCCATAGCAATGGGGATATCACTGCCGTTGGTTCAGAGGAGATAGTTCTCCTGTCCAGTTCCGGGTTAGTCCGCGTGTGCGTATGACGTCATCAAGTGGCGTCTCTCTACCGTCCGCGTCGCGCCGCGCTGGATAATTCACCAGACAAGCGAATGTCCCAAAGAAAACAGCTGTTCAAGTGGGAAATACCTCAATGGGTAAAAGAAGTTCAGGAACGCGCCCTCTCCTACGCGTTTCATATCGAAATACTTCTTCAGGGATAATAATGGAGGAAGTTCCGGGGGCGCTTCATATACCCTCATCTCTCCCGTGATTGGCCACACTGAATTAGCTCAACTCCCCCCACCTGGAGAGACATATATCCATCCATCGGTGGGTCAGGCCCAAGACAGGCGGCCCCTCACCTGGAGACATGTGGGGTTAACGTAAAACATTTAACATTACTACGTCACAATTTTATTTAGACGTCACAAAGCGATAGCATTTCCTCTAGAAATAAAGAGACAAAAATTAGTAACATTCTGATACATAATAAATACACAAACTACTGCTACCTAATGTAAATATTGAAATGATAAGGTCTAAGTCTAAAAATCAACACATAGACAATTCAATATATAGACAGAAGAGAAAAATTAGGTTTTAAGAGAAATTAAATACACAGATAAAATTTTAATACTCACTGGTGAAAAAAATTATGACAATGGAGTACTTGGGTGGAGTATAAAATAAAGACCAAACGTCAATCTCCTCATTTAAACCCAGGGGGGACAGAGTCTTTAATTTGTAAATCCAAAAACTTTCTTGCTTGGATAACTTTTTATCTCTGTCCTCACCACGTCTCCCTGATGGTACAATTTGGATACCTATGTATGTTAATAATGACACAATTATTACAATTAATGGTCACAATTGTGTTTGGACTTGAAGTGTCTAGAAACGCTATGTTGTTCAAACCCTATCTAAATGTTTCTAGCGTGTTCTAAAATTCTAACTCTCAAGAATCTTTTGGTCCGTCCAACATACTGATACCCACAGGGACATTGTAAAAGATAGACCACATATGTTGATTTACAGGATATGCAATCTTTGCCAATAAAATTTTCTTTAGTAGTGTTTGATTGAATTTTTTTGCGATCTGTACTTAACATTTTGCAAGCTTTGCACTTCCCACAGCAGTAATTACAGTTGGGTTTACAAGGCATCCAAGGAATCTCGGAAGATGTAATTATTGGGGACCCAATGTCACTTGGTGCTAGGTAATGTTTTAGGGTCTTAGCCCTACGGTAAATAAAACTGGGTTTTTGGTGGAGAGAGGGGCCCAAAATCGGATCATTGCATAAAATATTCCAATTCTTGTTAATTATTTTTTGAATGCTAGTGCTAACTGAACTATATTCTGTGATAAATGGAACTTTTAATTTATCACCAGTGTCCTCATTAATTATATGTTTTTTCTGAATCAATAAAGAGTCCCTCTCCATATTGTCAACTTTCTCTAAAGAGCTGAGCAACAAGGCCTTGTCGTACCCTCGTTCAACAAACCTCTCAAAAAGAGAAGCCGATTGGACTTCAAAGTCAGTTTGGAGACTACAATTGCGTTTACTACGCATAAACTGACTCAGGGGTATATTATCAATCCAGGATCTTTTATGATTTGCTGGCTGATCATAAAACAACTGTAGTGTCCACTTTTTTAAAAT
This sequence comes from Ascaphus truei, assembly GCA_036426205.1. Classification (NCBI taxonomy): domain Eukaryota; kingdom Metazoa; phylum Chordata; class Amphibia; order Anura; family Ascaphidae; genus Ascaphus; species Ascaphus truei. Next base: position 108,639 of record WSYH01000743.1, read on the forward strand.
AAGGTTTTTTAGTATAATTTTTCACCCTTTCTGGATACTAAAACTGAGATCTGGCAACAGTCTTCTGTTTGCATCGTCCCTGCAGAAGTGAATTCACCCAATGTTGTCCCCAGTTATTGTATGCCAGATCTACTTCAAGGACAATAGACTTCCAGGTATTCATCCCATCACCTCTCCCAGATACACAGGGAACGTCTCGAATAGATATCTCTGCCTCAATATACCCCTTATCCGGTAAATGTTATTATTGCGCATATAGCGAGCTATCTTCCCATACCTGCATTATATGTTGCATAACTGGGCAAAACGGTCCACGCTAGTGCTGCCTGCGCACACTCAACTGAATATAGAACTGATATTAAAAACAAGAGAAAGTATTTGTGAGCACAAATAAAACCTGATGGCATACGATAATTGGAAAATCGCGCATTTAATGGGTGGAGTTTCTATAATCATTTTGAATAAATGTCTCCTTTAATATGCCATCAACCCCTTTATCCGTGTATACATGGACTAAAGGGACTGACACAAATGTTTGTCCCATCTGTACCCCATCGTGCGTCATTTAGATATTTGCACTTTAGTGCCACCTCAAGTGTTTAAAACAGCAGTCTGCTGTCTTGAAGGTACACTACTGGCAGTAATTATTCACATCTTTTTGTAGAAAAAAATTCTAACAATAAGCGCACAAATTTGATGTTAGCGATCCTTCAATTCCGGAAATTACGTCACCCCGGTGGAAATCGATTTGCAATGCTCTTGTGTATCCTTATGGTGATGATAGATAGTCCGGTATGGTTAAATAAACATTTAGTAAATGTGCTGTTTCTGATTTTGTTTATCACTGTGGACTCCCACCATGTCGCTCTCATCTGAGTTGGCCTTTTTGGCAGAGTGAACTCTAGGACAAATCCTATGGACCGGGATCGTATGGGAGTACCTTCAACAGTCCAAGATTCCTCTGAATGTGTCGTCACCGTAGGTCTGTCAGCATTTTTGCTTCTTTCCTTCTAGCATAACAATTACTTGTCGAAAAATAACCCTCTTCGTGCCTCCACCGGCGCTCTACCACTCTTACAATCAAATACCGCGACCTTTCCAACCAGCATAGGGATACCCTTACCCTCGGCACCTCCATACACGGGGACAAAGAGCGCCCTTTATCTCGGGAAGCCAGGGGTCCCCGGAACCTGAAAACCTCAATCTGCGCTCTTTGGGGGGGGGGGGGGGGGTTCGTCGTGCGGTCGACCATCTTCTTTCTTGGCGCCTTCTTCCCTAGACCACTCCCTCTGCCCATCTACACTATCAGTAAAACACACATATCAATAAGACTCGTTCCTTACCTTTGCGGCTATGTGCTACGGTAACGAAGCAGCATGAATGTATTTTAATAATAGTGTACAGTGGCAGGGGGTCCCCTGAGCTGAACCGCGTTGGTTTGTGGACCAGGACCCCCTGCTTCCTGAGTTACAGGCCCGGAATGTGTCATCAGGTGGCAGTGTCGCCGCCATCTTTATAGCACCCCATTCGCCGCCGTCCGCTATAAATATGGCGGCGACACTGGCACCGGTGCCCCCATACCGGGGCCTGTAACTCAGGAAGCAGGGGGTCTCGAGCCACAAATCAATGCGGTTCAGCTCAGGGGACCCCCAGCTTCCTCACAATTATTATTAAAAATACATAATGCTGCTTCATTACCATAGCGGATAGCCGCTAAGGCAATGAAGGGGTTAAGGCAGAATAGCATGTTTATTGGGGACATTTGCCCCCAATAAACATAGCAATAAACAACATACACCCACTGTGTATTTGAAATACATAAACTTGTATATAAATGTATACATTGTTCATTTATGTAACTGTATTTGTAACCATGTATTATTTGTTTTACTCTGTGCCCAGGACATACTTGAAAACGAGAGGTAACTCTCAATGTATTACTTCCTGGTAAAATATTTTATAAATAAATAAATAAATAAATAAATAAATAATAAACAACAATGAATACATTAAATACATTTAGTACTCACCACCCATTTCCGGCTGCCACGATGAAGGCCATCCTCCTCTTCATCATGCCCATTTATTGTGGGTACTGGGGGTGGGGGGGGGGTGTTCCCCACGGTAGTGTGGTAGGCCTCCCTTGTGGGTAGTGGGTGAGGGTGGTTAGCCTCACGGTGGGGGGTTAGTGGGGGAGGATATGGTAAGTCCCAAGTGGTGGGTGAGGGTGGATTAACCCCTTAATGACTGTAGCGGTTATTAACCGCTATGGTGATTAAGGGGTTAGGGGACATTACATTGGATGTTTTCTATCTTGTGCAGGTTTGCAGCAGCAGAGGGGGCATGGGCAGGATGAAGAGAGGATGGCCTTTATCGTGGCAGCTGGACATGGTGAGTGCTATATGTATTTAATGTATATTATTGCTGTTTTATATTTAAAATGGGCACATGCACTATTATCCCTTTTGGATATAGTAATTGTGGCCATTACTATACTGTATGTGTTAGGAGGGGGGGTTATTTCTTTATAAGTATGTATGTGTTTAGACATAATTTGGGGGGGCACATAATTGGTACTGCAGGCCTGCGGGTAACACCCGAGGGCCCCCGCCGCCTATAGTATCATTGATGTGCATATATGTGTGTTAGGGGTTGTTGGTATATTATATATAAAAAATTTAAATAAATAATCTCTATATAAATAAATAAATATAAATATATATATATTATATATATATATTTATTTATATATAGGATATTTATTTATTTAGATTTTTTTATTTATTTAGTTGGGGCTGCTGTGTGGGATTATTTTTATTGTGGGTAGTGGGGGTGGGTGAAGGGGGTATTAGCCCCAATGGTGGTTGTTTAGGGCTTGCGGTGGGGTAGTGGGAGGGCTTAACCCTTCATGACCGTAGCGGTATTAACTGCTATGGTCGTGAAGGGGTTAAGTGCACCGCAACCCCCCCCCCCCCAGCAAGCCCTAAACAAACAACAAAAAACAAAAAGCCCCCCATAGGTTCGTCTCAATTTGATATTTATTGATTTGATCCACCCCCCAACACCTTGCTTTTGCCCTTCACCCACACCCGCTACCCACAATAAACCTGGCACGGTGGGTTAACCCCTTCATTGCCTTAGCGGTTAGCCGCTAAGGTAATGAAGTGGCCTTTAAATGCATTTTTCCTGCCTCGGATGCATGCCGGGGGGCTCCGGTACGGGTATCAGCTCCAGAGACCCCCGGCATCAATCACAGACAGGAAAAAGGCCTGATTTTTTCAAAGTGTCGCCCTTGCCGATGCTTCTCCTCCACCAAGTTACCAACTTTACTTGGCGGGCTGGATTCCCGATAAACTCTCCATTCTGGAGTGCCGATCAGCACCGAAAAGCTGATCGGGGCTACCTGAATTCCACCGAGTTCAAAAAGTGCCGATAAGTGGCTTATCGGCAGCCGGCTGCCGATAATTTTTTATCGGGAAGAAAAGTTGCCAATAATTCCCACTTATCGGCGCTTACTGAATCGGGAGGGCAAAAAATGCCGAAAAAAGCCTTATCGGCGCTTACTGCATAAGGCCCATAGTTGTGAATCCATCTGCATTGCAGCTTGTCTAGGATAGCTCTGAGTCAGCTACCTGATTACCAGCAATGGCTTCCTTATATCTCAGGCTGGTTGTCAGATGTATTGGCTCCCTTCTGATTACCCAACTATTCCTCCTGGGTTAATCCTCTGAGTGCTGGATGAGTGCTGGATGAAGCACTCAGACATATGTCTCCCAGGCACAACTGTTAGTGGCTGACTTTACCTTGTCACACTGTCATAGTGCTAAATGTACCACTCTGCCAATCAATTGGTTTCTTGGCATTTGCAATGTGTTTTATAATCAATGGGTAGCGGGGGTGGAGGGTGGGGGTAGTGTCCCTGGGGTGCATGGTTAGGCCTGCTGGGTGGGTAGCGTGGGAGGGTAGGTTAACCCATTAGTTACTATACTGGATACTAACCGCTAATGGGGTTAGGTGCAATTAGATTGTATTTTTTTTATCACAAGGATGGTGATGAGGATGAGGACAGCTTTCACCCTGGCAGGGGTAAGTGCAAATTTTATTTACTTTATGCTGGCTGAGGTTTTATTTTAAATGGTCAAATGCACTATTATCCATATCTCGATAATAGTAATTTTGCCCATTAAATTACTGTATGTTTTAAGGGGGTTGTTGGGGGTACAGGGGTGGGTTGTGTATTGATACCGTAAGTAGTAGGTATTGCAATGTTTATTGTGGATAGAGGGATAGAGTGAAAGGGGTAGTTGCCACAGTGTGGGCGGTTTGGCCTCTGTTTGGTAGTGGGAGGGGTTAACCCTTTCATTATCATAGTGGTTACTACCACTAAGGTAATGAAGGGGTTAACCCCTCCTGTAACCTTCCTGGTAGGCCTAACCACACACCCTGGGGCTATTAGCCCCTTCACTCACCTCTCTGTCCCCAATAAACATGGAAGTCTGCCTTAACCCCTTCATTGCCTTCACGGTTAGCCGCTAAGTTAATGAAGCTGCTTTTATTTTATTTTAATATTACAGTATTGTAGCAGAGGTTCTCCGCCGCTGAACCGCATTGATTTCAGGTCTTGGGGACCACCTGCTTCCCAAGTTACAGGCCCCGTTATGGGGTGCTGGTATCCCTCTCTTTGTTTAAATCCCTAGCTCACATGGGCCGTAACGAGGGAGGATTTAAACATGGCCGCCGGGATACCGGCACCCCATAACGGGGCCTATAACTTTGGAAGTAGGGTGTCCCTGGACCTGAATCAACTTAGTTCAGCTCCGGAGACCCCCTGCTACAATAGTGTAATATTAAAATTAAATAAACCCCCCGTGATCGCCTGTTAGAGGTGCGCAGGTTGAGTGACTGATTTAGGCTATCTCTTATTGCGCGTCTCTTACAGACAGCTGGAACCTGGTAGGATTCACATAGCAGGGACCCTCGCTGTCTTAATCTGATGGTTTGTCTGCTGTGGTCCACCTCGTGAGGTATCTCAGCGAAATCTCAACATTTTTGGCGAGAAACGGTCAAATCTTGGGGGCTGCTTCTGTAGCTGTTTTTTTACCTGTCCATTTATCCTTAGTATTATACATTTACAAACATACATCTCAGTGTCGCGAGTGCATATTACTGGAGGCTTCTTTCTCTGACTACTCTCCTTCTACGGAGTGACTCTGGCTCAGAAATCTCCTCTCTGTCTAATTGTGACTATCACAATGAGATATTTTCCCAAATGTATAGTTTTCTAACAAGAGATTGACACAGTTAAAGGATTTGTTATCTAATTCCTTTATTAATGAGTCCATCTATTTTTTACAAGATTTTCCAATCTGCACTATTTTATATACTGTACTTTCTAAAAATACATAAATCTTTTCAAAGACTGATGTCTCATTATATTGATTTCCAGCTCCAATTGGTTATTCAAATTATCTCAATTTACCTAAAACATACCTATGCAATTTTGACTAAGATTGCTAACCTGACACTTCTATCTGACCACACCATGCTTATTATGTAATTTGAATAGTCTTATCACTGTTGTAACTCGCAGAGGGTATATTGAAGCAGTTAGGGATCATATCACATAAAAGAGACAAAACACACACAAGCGCACCACAGATTAGTAGAATGTATATCACAATATTTAATAAAGGTCACTGACCACAAAATACAAAGAATCACTTGATAAAATGCACAAAACAAAAAAAAACTCATATGAAACATATACTGTGTTTGGTAAATCACACCCTGTGAATACCAAACCAAAACATAACTCCAGTGAAATACATATAACTAGTATCTATATAGATAAAATAGCGTCCAAGGGATCACATAATGATAAAATTATAGACCTCCTACTGACCTCATACACCTGATTCATCTTATACTTTTAAAAATGTTTTCGGCTTTCAGAAGATCCTCTAATAACAACTGTTCGGAACTGCCACAGGCTCAAACATGATGCCATTTTATATCAATCTCTACTTGCATTTCTTTGAGACCAAATATAATCTAAACACTTTTGCTTTCAATATAATCTTCTACACCCATTACACTGCTGATGTCTTCCCCATTTGGCAAGATTTACCTGACACTATTTCCACCTATGTTCACAATCAAGTCCCGACTAGTTTCCTCAAGGGAAGAAGGAGTTTCCTTCTAAACTAGTCAGGTTGCCGTGGGACTGAGTTGCAGGAACCCAGAGACCAAACCGGAAGTGATGCAAGACGCTGACAGAAGCGGCGAGGATTGCAATCTGGGGAAAGGACTCGTCGGTGAAACACCAGTACCTCTGCTCCATTCATGGTGTATACCTGTATATCTTTTATGTAACAGATTTTCTGGCCTAGCCTGACCCACCCAATCTCACATTGGCCCCTGTGGTCTAACCAGTCAACATTACAGTGTAGTGTCTGGTGGTGCACCTGTTGGTAACAGGACTCCTGAGTCTCCCGCATGATGTTGTGTGGGGATTGCCAACCCAGACAGGCAGCTGAGGTAGTGTGCATGAGTCCTACCTATATCCAATGCAGCGCCTCCACCTCATCAGGATCCCTGCGTCCACATGGGGATGATTCTGATGAGGAACTCCTCTGTGGTGCCTTCCTCTGCAGAGTAATCACTCCACACTTACACACGAGGGTATGATTTAAAAAGATCATCTTTATTGACGGTTCAGGCATACTGCCCCTCATAGCGGTCGTACTTAGCCGCTCATGTTCTTGCTGCAATCCTTGGGAAGGTTCCTCCTTTTCTAATGGAGTTGCTTCCACCTCTCCCCTAAGGAAGATTCACCAGCTCCTCTCTGTCTGCTCTGAGCTGCACACAGTCACAGATCTTGCATGAGACTACTGCAACACTGTTGCAGACCTTCATGTGCCTCTCACTGAACAGAGGCAGCACAACACAGGAAACTGAACTACTAACTTTAGGCAGTGCTGTGTCTTATATCACCTCAGGAACAGGCACATCTCTGATGTCACTAAGGGTGGACACCAAGCATGTTGTCACTTCCTTTGGGACATATGACACCTCACCAGGGTTTGAGGGCAAACCTCCATGATGACTTCTGGCAATCCTGCATACTTACCAGGTTTACTGCCAGCATGAGGAAGAGATATGTACACCAATTTTACACATGGCTACATTTATAAAATTGGTTTTACACTAACCAGAAAGGCTCCAGCTCATCTATATTCCAGTGAAGCTGTGGAAAGAAACCTTTATGTGCCTGGTGACCAGGCACTTAGAAGAAAGTGCATATCTCACCATTTTTCTTTTTTTCTGATTCATTAGAAAGTACTTCACTATTTTTGCTTTTTTTCTGTCTCTATTTCTTGGAGGTGCACTGATTTTTTCCTGTGTGAATAAGACAGGATGTTCTCAGATGCCACAGCAGCATCCTGTGTAGAAGCCGTGTGACAGGATTCACATGTGAACATTCTCATACAGGACTGCCTATCAAAATTAAACATAACATTTCTGACTTACCAACCTTATTGAATGTAAAATGATCAGTCCTTGTCTGTATTGTAAAAACTGACATATGCACCCTGGACAGAATGGTGGAACATTGATCTTCTATTTGAGCAGTCCTTCAAGATGGAAATAAGGATAAACCTGATGCAAGACATTTCCACATATTAGCACATCAGATGCACTTGCTTCGATGCATTATAAATGATAATTTTTCTATCCCGAAGAGGCTGCTTAAGCATGAGGTAGAATCACATTTTGATACTATTAATACCTCTCTTGGAGGTGATGGACATTTTATCTTTTCACTAGTGATGCCAACTACAACCTTTTGCTGACACTGTGATTTCTGACCATTGGATAGATGACTGTGGTTTGTCTCTGTCTATTTGACCCCGCCCCCAGTGACACCCGTTGATCTATCTCAAACTCTTGGACTTAACACACTTCATAATAACATATGTGCATAACCTGTTGAAAAGATTTTATTGTTTCAATTGTCTAATACATTTCCTTGGTTTTCCCATTCGGACCTATGTTTTTCATTTCCTTTTGTGTTAAGATCACTTATTTTGCTCTGACAATTAAAAGTTTTTCCAATATTTTGTTACCTAACAGGTAACATTAACACACATGAGTTGTAGCAACCCTGGTTTATTTGTATTGTCACTACCCAGTTGAACCACTTTTTATGTGCACAAACTGTATTATGTTTTACAATATTTTTTATTTAATTATGTTTAATATTTGATGTTGCCAATACCTTTGCTACCTTTTCCTATACAACCATTCATCACTATTTGCTTTCCTCTCCAGGTCTTTATCATTTTATTCACAAATTCATTCTGCTAATACACGTACTTAGTATTTACGCATCTTTTTTCTATACTCTTTTTTGGTCTTGGATTCTACATGTTTTTGTCTTTTATATGATTCAGCTCTTTTTTTTACTTGTTCAGTAAATTCCACATCTTTTTTTTATTGCACTTCTCTACCCTTCTCTTCATTCAGTTACCCACAGGGGGCTCCATTTTTCTGTTCTCTTTAAAATGTAGGCCTTTTCCATATCCTAGCAACCTGGAAATCAGTGGTAATTACATAATACATGTGCTTTTCTCAGCAGGGGGTCATATATCAGCCCTTTACATTGTTTGCTTATCTTGATAAAGGTCATAGTGTGGACCAAAATGTTGATCCTGTTACCTAAATAGAACATGACACCTTCGGCAAGACCTGTGACTACCCCAGATATTTTTCTCTGTATATTTAAAATCAACAGTGCATTAACTTCTTAAAGACCAGAAGTTGTTCAATATTTTCTCTGTACCACCTTTACATATTAATATATTTTGAACAAAGAAAGGAGTGCAGAGTGTAAGGAATCGGGGAGCATGTCACCTGCGGCATGCTCCCTCCTTACCTGCTGCTTCACAGCCTCCCGTGCACCTTGCTGTACAGAATCGGGGAGCGCTTCCCCCACTGCATGCTTTCTCCTTATCTGCCGCTTTACAGTCTTCCGTGCATCTTACAGAGAACGCGCAGTAACGGAGGGTTTTCAAGGTTCCTACGAAGCTTGGCTCCGGCCCCTGCTTGCGACACACGTGTGCGCGACGCACGTGCACTGCTCCCCAGCTATGTGTCAAGACTCATCATCTTGCACACCTGTCTTCTGCACCTCCCAGCCTATCCCTGCCCCTGCAGAAACTGCTCCTCCACTTCACCCCCCTGTCTCATTGGACTCTCTCACACATACTGTATATGCTCAGCTCTCTCACTCCTTTTTTGGCTGAGCATTGTTCATTTTAGCCTTGCTATTCCCATGTCCCTGTTCCTGTTGTTTTGCCTTGCCTGCCTCTGTGTTTTATCTCCTGTGTACCGACCCAGCTAGACTTTGGACCCTTCTCTGGATATCGACCCCGGCTTGCCTCTGACCTTCCATATTTCTCCATCCCTGACCACGGCATACGAACAACGACTATACTACTGGCTCCAAACCCTTGACCACGGCACCCGGCTACTGACTACTCTCCTGGCTCCTACCTCTGACCTCGGCAAGTATCAGGAATATTCTACTATCTCCAACACTGACCCGGCTAACCTTCACTATCCACTCTCCAGACATACCTCTGCTGCTGTGGGTGGCGTGTTCTATACTCTCCCACCTCAGTACCGGGGTCCTGCTTTGTTCGTGGTGAGCGCAAGCGTTACACATAGAAGGCATGACATCAAAAAATAATCCACATTTATTTACACATAGTAACTTAAAAACTTACAGTGAAGTTCAGCCACTTGATCGATCCTTTATGCACTTTAATAAAAGCACCTGGGGTAATTTGTGTAGACCCCATTTAAGGGACACATCCCAGAGTCCTTGGATAACTCCTGAAGAAGCGCATGAAAGCGTGAATGCATAGAGGGTTACCATACAGTCCCCACAAACCAAGTTATATGGTTTATGTGTCTGTGGGATAAGTTCGGCATTTGAACCTCCCAAAGATAATCAACTGTGAGCGCTGCTATAGCTAGGCATGCAGCTCTAACGAGAGGAACAGGTTCTTCCTGGTAGTAAGCCCCTGGTTTACTTCTAGTTTGACAACCGTGTGGTGATCCGGGTTAGTTGGAGCAGGGGGGACTCTGCGGATCTTGTGGTGTTGATGTCGGCTGTGTGAGGGGATTTGGATTGATCAAGTGGCTTAACTTCACTGTATGTTTTTAAGTTAATATGTTTATAAATAAATGTGAACTATTTCTTTGACGTCCTGCCTTCTCTGTGCTCCTTTCTTTGTTCTATGTTTGCTATGCGTTGATCGCTGGAGAGTTTTGGAGCAGTGGGAAAAAGGGGAACAGGAAGCTGAGAATACCTGACAAGCGCGGTCTCACTACTTTCTATATTAATAAACTTCATATACCAAAGCAAATATATAAGGTGTCACAGGAGACCAGCACTTTTAACACATTTAAACCCGGAATCATATGATTGAGCGAAGCAAGGAGGTAAAATAAATTGTCATTTATTTCACGAATGGACATAAACACAATGTTATACAATTACAATCAAAATACACTTACTGGGGCGGGGCCAAACGAAATCTTTAGGAGCAATTTCCCAGGAGTGGGAGTTGCTCGCGAAACTGCTTGAAACTCTCCTCGGTAAGCAGCGCTTACTGCAACTGCTGTGTACTCCGACGGAGCTACTTCTTTCGTTCTGCCCCGCTGTAATGGCACTTGGAATCTTTAACCATTACGAAATCTGAGAGAGTTATTGCATGAATGTTAGTCTTAAATTGGTTCTTTCATGAATCTGATTCCTGATGGGCTGCAGGGTTTTTTTAAAGGTTAAAACTCCTATACCTTACAGTGCAGCCAATCACTCCGTGGGAATAACTTTCCCCACCTATCCTGGAGTTGCCAATACTTTAAAAACCTGGCAGAGGGAGCTTCTCACTCTGCTAAGAGCATGTGCAAACCTAGCACCTTTGCTCCTTAGCATATGAGACCCAGCCCCTCTACCTGGCGACACTAAGTTTGTGTTGGCACCATTTGCTAAACTGCTCAGACTTTACACTAGGATGGGGGTACTTGAGGAACCCCTTCCCAACAAACACCTTGGGGATATTGAGCCCTTTCAACTCCGGGCTTTTACAGACATCGTGGCACCAAGCCAGTGGGATGTCTTAAAAGTCTGGAGCTGCACCTCCTCAGCTCATTTAGTGAGTCATTAGACACATACTAAGTAGGGGCTACAATAAATGAGTATTTCCCGGTCCCAGGTGGTCTGAATGAAAGCCCAAATGTGCCCAACATGTTCAATACACTATTTGAGGAGGACTCTAATTCATAAATGTTTATACAAACTTATAAAAATTACGCTGGGGGTGTTTTCCATGTATCTCCCTGAACTACACGCACAGCAAGTTTCAGCATGCTAAGAGCTTTCTAACAAAAGTTAGCACACAGTTGCTTTTATTCCTCAAGTGCTGAATTTAAAAACATTTTTGCTCTCGCCACCTTATACCTGGTGGGAAAGACACCGAACCCCTACACTGAGTTCTGGGGGTTTGGGCTTTTACCAGAGGACCCTGGAATGTGATTTCCCCCTGCCCACTCTTACTGTTCTAGTCTGTGCTGAAGCAGGGAGATCTGGCAAATGAGATGCAAACTGCTTCCTAGGGAGGATTTTGTCCAGTGGTCTGGGTCTTCATGTCTCCAGGGATCTGGTAGGATTCCTGGGTATATGTTTTGGGGTAACCAGCAAGTCTGGCCCCCTTCTACCCAAACACACCCTGACAACATTTTACCGTAAAATCATCCCTGAAAGTCATGCCCTGTGAACCTCTGATGGTTAGCACTCCTGGAACAGTAAAACACACACAAATCTTTATTGAAATTCAGTGCACATGCCATAACTGTGTTGTAGAGCTGACACCTCAAACTCCCCAATATGGCTCAGGGGCACCCAGCCGGGCATAATACCTTTATTATTGGCCTGGGTACCCCCTCATCATCACATAAAGCAAACAAGGTTAATGACTGGCACTAATGATACATTATTTAATTAGCATGAATTCTCATAAGATCCGAGAGAGTATATACTTAAAAATCAATCATTGTAATAAAAGATTATTAGGGAACCGCTCTGACTTATTGGATTACATATTTGGTGTTTAAAATTGTATTTATTCTTTTTTTAATTTGCATTATATAGTTGTTCTCAGTCAGGATGTGTCAATACATCTGCTACTTCTTCGCATCTGGTGTGTTACAGGAAATGCCAAACTTCAAACATATTATTCCATTGGTCCTCCCTGTGAAATAACATCAGTGGGAATGTGGCAACTCACATGAGGACCAAAGGGAAGCTCCTTTGTGGCCTCTTAAAACTAGCCCCTAGTTTCCACAAGTGCTGGAACTCACTTCAACCCAAAACATATACAGTATCAGATCTTCAACAACCCCACATCCCCTGGGCTGACTTAAAATAATATGTTTGTGTATGCTAGTTGTGTCCCTATGAGTGTTTTTCTGTGCCTGCCAATGCCTGTCTGAAAGTGTATGTGTAATCCACCAATGTCTTTCTTATTTCACTATTGTTTGAAGGCATTTTCTCTTTGACAGAGACATTTTAACCTTGACTTATTTGAATGTACTGTATGTTGGACTAAGCTCTGAGTATTTATGTTTTTATGGCCCTTTTTTAACCTTCTTTGCAAAAGAAAGCAAGAACAAAGACATAAAAAACGTAAGGTATCACATACAGTAAAATATATTTAAAACTAATCTTGACACCTATAATATGCTTAGGACCTCTCAAAATTTGCCCCGTGCATATTTGTACAAACGAGGCTAATTGCTATAGAGAAAAGCAACCACGTGATTGTACCCCTGAAGCAAAACTTTCAGTCACAGCTCTACTCTCTGATATTCTGCATACATTATGGGGATGAGGGGTTGTTTAAATACTTGTCACATTTCTCTGGGAAGTGGTGGTGGGTTCCTAGACGGATTAGGTGGGTGTTAATTGAACCTGGAGAGAGTCGGACTGTAAGGGGTCTGACAAAATTATGACTGTAGAGGTCTGAAAGAGCAGGACTTGGGGAGCAATGAAGATTTAGGGCTCTGAGGGCCTAGAGAGAGTTAGACTCTGCAGGGCCTGAAGGGATTGGAAATGTGGGAGAGCCTGGAGAGAGGTGAGAAGAGGAGAAGGAGGGGGAGAGAAGAGGAGAAGGAGGGGGTGAGAGGCGGAGAAGGAGGGGGGGAGAGGAGGAGAAGGAGGGGGTGGGAAGAGGAGAAGGATGAGGTGAGAAGAGAATATGAAGGGGGGTGTGAAGAGCAGAAGGAGGGGTGAGAGGAGGAGGAGGGGGTGAGAGGAGGAGAATGAGGGGTGAGAGGAGGCGAAGGAGGGGGTGAGAGGAGAAGGAGGGGGGTGAGAAGGGGAGGGGGTGAGAATTAGAGGGAATATGGGGGACCTGAAGGCAGTGTGTCTCTGGGAAACCTGTAGAGAGCAAGACTGTGAGGTTTTTGATCGATTAAGGATCTATGAGGGACCTGGAGAAAGTGGTCTGTGAGGGGCCTGGAGAAAATGTGACTATGGGGTGTCTGGAAGGAATGAAAGTGGGAGGATATGTAGGGAGAGACTCTGTGTGGGTCTTGAGGGATTGGGACTAAGGAGCCTGGAGAGAGCAAGTCTATGGGTTGCCTTGAGGTAGCAGGTCTGTGATGTTACAGGAGAGAGCTCGCCCGTGGAGGGCCTGGTGAAAGGAGGAATGTGGAGGGTCTGGAGGGATCAAGACTGAAGAGACTGGGAGGAATCTGGAGAGTGGGTGCCTGGGGAGATCACAACTGTGGAGGTCGGGAAGGATCCTGTCTGGGGGGGTGGCTGGAGAGATTAGGACTCTGGGAGGCGTAGAAGGATTGTGACCATATGGGACAAGCAGGAAAATACTATAACTGTGGGGCTCCAGGATGGATCGAAACTGTGAAAGGCCTGAAGGGATAAAAACTGTTTGGGCCTGGAGAAAATGGGTCTCTAATGAGACTATGTAGGGCTTGTAGGCAGCATTCAGCTTTGGAAAATGGGTATCTAATGAGACTATGTAGGGCTTGTAGGCAGCATTCAGCTTTGGGGTCTTGGGGGATATTGGAGTCGGAAACAAAGCTAATAGCTCACATGCTTTACTATCAAAGCCTCCCATCCTGTTAATCATGTAGCACTCAAAGACCTAGATTTCCTTGACCACTGAAATCTAACTGTCTGCTGAGCCCAGAATAAACACATGCCGGGGGGAAATTGGCTAGCGGCTGTTATGAAGAGCAGGGAGAATAGGCCTGGTGGCTGTTGGGAACCCCAAATATGCTTGCTGACCAAAAAGCACTGGAACCAACTACTGTTGTCTGCTGTGTGGGTCACACCCCTCTATCGGGCCTGGAATGACCACCATGGCTCCCCCATCCTCCCACATTGGTCATCCTGAATGTTACTTCCCCCCTCCCCCCCGCATTGGTTTATTCTGAGCTCAGCAGACAGTGAAATTTCAGTGGGCATGGGAATCTAGGTCTTTGATAATATATTTAACGTCATATACACACTGTGTGCATGTGTGTATATATATGTGTGTGTGTATATATATATATATGTGTGTATATATATGATGTCCTCACTCTCCCCTGAACACCTAATCTCCTGCATGCTCCTGTTCCTGCTCCTCCCTTGGCTCAATTCACTTTGGATACTCAGCAGCGTGTCCTGTTCTCTTCTTCCACGCCTCCACATTCTCCACGTCATTCGCGTCATCAGACGGCGACGATGCAGGCACAGGTCCTCTGGCTGCTCCTATACGGGCAACTCGGGCTCCTATTCATTAGACCCTGCTCTATTAAGGAGTAATACACACACAAATTATGGGTAACAGTATTTACTGGAAGGTACTAAACAATAACCATGAACACACAATATACATGTACAGTATAGCTAATACGGACACATGCTGTATCCCCCACAGTAATTGGGTGCAGGGGGGCCAGTGTCCCAGTGTTCAGGCCACAAAGGCCTATCCCGCCCCCAGTGTGAGACAGCGCTGCCCCACGATGCGTTGGTGCACTTGTGGAAAATACCTGCCTGGAGCACCAGCCCTGGGGCCACTGAGTAAGGCCAAGAAATGGTCAGTCTGTACCACCGAAGATCCGCCTCTGCCCCTCGGCCTCCAACCGGAGCATCCAATCTTTAGATAGTCTCTAAGATGAGGGCCTAGTCTGATCCCTGATGCAGGCCACGCACACCGCGTGCGTCCATCACCGGTACAAGGGTACTAGCACTAACAGGCTAAAGGGCGTGTCCCTATCTGAGGGGGAATTCCCTATAGCACCACAAGCTAGAGATGTTCGGGTCTAGCTGGGACCTTAAAGAGGGATACTCTGGCCTAGTCCAGTGGAGCACTTCTTCCTGCACCTTACCTATCCCTTTGCTGTCCTGCTCTCGACTGACCAACTGCCCTAACTGTCCTAACTGTTATCACTATTCTAACTATTATAAATGCAGCAGCCCAATTAGTTGCCTGGCAACATGTGGTCTGCAGCCCCTGAGGCCCGCTCACCAGCTCACAATCTCCTTGCAGCAACCACACAGCCATCCCCCTCACGTAGCCTGAAGGTAAGAGGGAGACCTGGCTATGTGTGTGTGATGTATAGAGCATATTGTAACGCCTGTATGCCCACAGACCTGGCCAGTCCCCAGTACTGAGGTGGGTAAGGGTATAACACGCACCCACAGCAGTGAGGGCGTGCCCGGATTGTGGTAAGTTGCGTTGCCGGGCCTGGTGAGTAAGGGTTAGCGTTATACTTGCTGAGTCCAGGGTGCCAGAAGTCGGAGGGTAATGTCCAAGAACCAGAGTTCAGTGGTTGGAGAGAGCAGCGTACTGATGTCCGAAAGCCAGGGTTCAAGGGCAGGAGAAGGCAGCGTAGTTAAGTCCAAAGCAGAGTACACGTTCAAACCAAAGGAATCCAAACAGGGGCAGGGACAGGAACCAGAGCTGAAACAGACAAGGGAGCTAGGCATAGACACTGCACACATAGGAGCTACAGGAAAGCTATGCAGAGCAAGGACTGAGAGGACAGAGTGGGGTTATATGGAAAGAAGGGCCAATAGGGATGAGGGGTGGAGCAGTGGCTTGAGTGGAGAATTGCAGGGATAGTTCCATGAGAGCAGGGGAGGAGACAGGGAGGTAAACCAGGGTAATTGCCTGCAACCGATGGGGGGCAGAGCCAGTGCCTGGGGACGGCTGATAACTAGAGCGGGTGCGCGCGCCTTCTGTAAGATTGTTATGCTCCCGCACCGCGCGTGTACCAGGGCGTGAGGGGTGTATCGCAGAGGAGGCATTTGGCATGAGAGGCAGAAGGGAAGGAGGAGCGGAGGAGCCAGGTACGGTAAGGGCTGGGATGACGGAGGCACGCCGAGGGGTGCGTGTCCCACGGCAAGTGACAAGAGATCGGGAGCGCGCGCACTCAGCGAGGGGACCGCGCGCGTGCCCTGAACACGTGCCTGGGCGTGCAGACCGTGCCACGGAGAAATGGCTCAGAGAGGAGGAGGAGAGAGAGTGGGGACGTAGGGAAGAGGGACAGCTAGCCGCTGTGGAACCTGGGGTGACAGGGACTCGCTGGGAAGCGCGAGTCCCCCGATCCATTACACATATGCGCCATACTCCTCTTAAAACTAATGTACTCATTCAAAATTATAAGAGGAGTATTTTTACTCCAACAAAGACATTTCTGGCTCCAAGGATGGTTCCGTCTCTCATAATCATAATTATTACCTATCTTACAGCATAGGGAAGGGAGAAGGGGAAAAAGCAGTTACAGTACTCTTCAGATCAGTCCAGCAAGGAGCTGGTTAATGGTAGCTAGAGTCAATTAACCACTCTCCATCTGGCTCATTAAGCAGGTTTAAAGGTATGCTGCACAAACTGCATAGAGTTGTATTGAGCACAGAAGGACTGTGCTGCCAGCAAAATACCAAGGAACCAGACCTTGTATTCGATGACACAGCGGTAACTGGAACCCACCACAGAGCAGGGCTGCTGAGAGGGGGGGAGAGATGGGACATTTGTCCCATGCCCGGAGGCTGTTGAGGGCCAAGAGGCACCTCTCGGGTCCTTCTGCAGCAGACACTTAAGTTGCGCAATCGCCTGGTCCTGTGACGTGCGTGCGCGGATCCTGCGCTATCTGTTCATGCTGCCATGGACCCTGATCCCGCCCCTCACCCTGTCACATGTCGTGGATGCTCCTCCAGCCTCCCTGCTGCCGCGCGAGTCAGGCCGCGCCCCTTGACCTCTGTGACGCACGCGGGCCGGCGCACAACGTTTCCCACCTCATCTGCTCCCAGGAATCGGCGTGGGAGTGACGCGCTACTCAGACTCCTCCCCCTGGCCTCTGTGACGCGTGCAGGATGGCGCGCAAGCACTACTACA
Source organism: Ascaphus truei (assembly GCA_036426205.1). Taxonomy (NCBI): domain Eukaryota; kingdom Metazoa; phylum Chordata; class Amphibia; order Anura; family Ascaphidae; genus Ascaphus; species Ascaphus truei. The sequence goes on from WSYH01000743.1 coordinate 126,113, forward strand.
CTCAACCCTGACTGGGCTGTGTCCTAGGGCACACATGTGTGCACACGCAGCCAATACTCTTCCACTTCCTGGTTCCGCCCTTGCTATTGGAGGCTCCTCCAATTTATACCTTCAGTCTGCAGTTAGTAATCGCTGAGCATAGTCGTTGTGATGCCGTGCCTTGCCACATCTAGTTCCTGAACCTTGCCTTGCCTTGCTTGCTGTTTAAGCTCTCGTTGCCTGACCCTGTGCGTACCTTGGACTCCGCTACTCTCTACTCCTGATCCGGCTTGTCTGACTACTCTGCTGGCTCCAGTCCTGACCTTGGCTAAATACTCCTACAATCCGACTATCTTCAATCCTTAACCTGTCTACGCACACCGGCGATCCGCAACTCTCCAATCCTGAACCTGTCTACGCACACCGATGATCTGCAACTCTCCACTCCTGAACCTGGCAAGTACCATTACTATTCTACTATCCATAATCCTGATCCGGCCTGAACGACTACTCTACACTCTAGGCGCGCCCGCTTGGCTGTTGGTCATCGTTACTCAAGTCCCTGCCTCAGCACCGCGGTCACGCTTCGTTTGTGGTGAGCAACGCGTTACAACCACTGTGCCAGAAGTTGGGCAGCTGGACGTCATGGCACCAGTGGTGCATGAGTGTGGTGTGCAAGGTGGGGATGTGTCTGATGTGTTGGGGGGTGAGGTATGTGTGTGTGTGATTTATGGGAGTGTGTGTGATGTGCTGGGGGGTGATGTGCGGGTATGTGTGTGATGTGCACGGGGGAAGTGTGTGATGTGCGGGGGGGATGTGTGTGATGTGTGGGGGGATATGTGGAGGAGGGGGTATTATGTGTGTAATGTGGAGGAGGGGGTAATGTGAGTGTGATTTGGAGGTGGGGGTATCATGTGTGTGATTTGGAGGAGGGGATATTATGTGTGATGTGCAGGGTGAGGGTAATGTACAGGGGGAGTATTATATGTGTGTGATGTGGAGGAGAGGGTATTGTGTGTGACTTGGAGGAAGGAGTTTTATGTGTGTGATGTGCAGGGGGGGTGATGTGGAGGAGTAGGTATTATGTGTGTTATGTGGAGGAGGGGGTATTATGTGTGTAATGTGGATGAAGGATTATTAGGAGAGTAATGGGGAAGAGGGGGTATTATGTGTGTAATGTGGAGGAGTGGGTAATATGTGTGTGATGTGGAGTTAGGGGGTATTATGTTTGTGATGTGGAGGTGGATTAGTGTGTGTGTATGTGGGGGGGGAGTATTATGTGTATTGGAAAGAGAGGTGAGGGGAAGAAGGAGAGGTGGGAGAGAGTTTGAGAGGTGGTGGCATGAGATACAGGTGGGGTGGATGAGAGAGAGGTGGTAGAGAGAGAAGAGAGAGAGAGGGAGGGGAAGAGATTTGGTAGAGGGGAGAGATATGGTAGAGGGTGGGGGAGAGATATAGAAGTGGGAGGGAGGGGGGAGAGAGTAATATGGTAGAGGGAAGAGAGAGGGGAGAGATGAGGGTGTGAGAGATAGAGGGGGGGGTCTCGCAAGGCAGCCGACACTGAGGGTGGGTGGAGCGGTCCAGTGGAGACTGTGTCCTGGGATCTGGGAAAGCTGTCTGTGATGCACCACATGGACACCAACCCAGATGAGGAGATAGATATAAAGAGTTCCCTTTTTACAGGTACCTCTTTGGACTTTGTGGTCAGAGGCTGGAAAGAGGCCTATCCTCCCAGACCTGCAGAAAGGGACTGGCAAGCTGTAAGGGAATACATTGCTGCAGGGATTATATGATGTTCTGAACCTTGAATTGACAAATCTCAGAGTTCCCAAGCAACAAAGAAAGAAAGCTAAATAAAATAGACTTCCATAGTGTCATAATTGTGCAAATATTTAAACAAATAGTAAAAACAATCACCACACATACAGTGTAAGGTTCGGGGAGTAACGCCACCCTGGGCATGCTCCCCGCTTACCTCCTTCCACTGCCAAGGGTTCCGTTACCCTCGCTCCCACCGCCGGTCCTGCTCTCTCCGCTCAGGGGATTGTCCGCCGTGTGGGGCGTGCGCGCGCATCCTGCTCGGACTTGATGACTCCTGCTCAGGCCCGCCTCTGAACTCCGCCCAAGCTGCTCCGTCTGCGGGGCGCAACGGACACGCGCAGTGCGCGACCAGCATACACAGGAGACGAGCCAGCTGCAATCATCCTAGGTGCCCTCCCACAATACACAGAGCTGCCAATGATTGTCACCAATTCTAATACCTCCACACTATCTTCCATTTTATTGGTTGTCCTTCCCTTTTAATGCTCAGCTGTGCCACTGGCACATTGGCTGAGCATAAACCTATGTTTCCTGATCACCCTGGCAGTGGGCACCATTGGGTTAATCCCTTCTCACTCTAGGTAGGACAGGAAGTAGACTTTTGCAGGTAGGCCATATAAGGCCCCTCCCTCTACCTGCACCTCAGTCTTTTTCCTGTCCTCACAGCTAGGAGTAGGATTTTTTATTTTCTAAAAGGGCTCACCTACTGCACCTTGTGCAGATAGCCAGGGTCTCAGCCTCTCTGCCCTGAAGCTCCGCGGTGCGCCCTACGGGGGGCAAGACGGAGACCCCTTAGAGTCGGGGGAGCCCCTGTTGGGGGGGGGGAAACAGCTGCAGCCGCGAGGGAAGCTTAGGTGCAAAGCCCAGGGCCGATGGAAGGCGCACAGCAGCTGCAGCTGGGAGCCGTGGAGGCCCAGACTCGCCGCATAAGCGCATGGACGCTGCGGTAAAGTACCCAGCAGCCCGCTACACGCGGAGGGGGGAGCAGCCATAGCTGCGAGCAGAGGAGGCTCAATTAACCGCAACAGCGTATGGAACGCGGCGGTGAACTACCCCAGTAATTCTGCTGCGAACCGAGGAGGTTCAGATGACCGCATGTGTATCTGTGATACTGCGGAAAAAGGGTACAGTTCACGCGGCCGCTCGGGAGCGCGTGCGTCATGGCACGCCGGCAAATGCATGCACAGACACGCGAGCCGTGCACGAGCACTTGATGACGTCAGAGAAGCGACGAGCACACGGTGTATGTGTGAGTGAAAGCTGCAGCATGGAATGCTCAGCAAGGGGAAACCAAGTGCTGGATATGGATTCAAAAATGGAAACACCCAAAACGTCAGTTCCAAAGACTAGGTGAGTCCTTAGTTTTAGTTCTACATGGGAAAAGAGAGATGGTATATATACATTAGGATGTATGTTTAGCATTTATTTTGTTTTTATAATTTAGTGCGTTGGTTACCCTCCCAGAAGCAGAATCTTCTAAAGGGACTTCCTGCAACATAAAAGAAAGGTTGCTAAAAAAACGAAGTGGTGTTCAGCTTGTGAGAAACCAGCTCTAATAGGAAAGAAATTATGCAAAGATTGTCTTAAAACAGCAGCAGGTGATACCAGTGAACAGATGAGCACTTTCCTTGTATTGATGAAGGAGGCAGTTAAACAGAGTGTGGATGAAGCAGTATAGCAAGCTGTTAACCCTACGCAAAAAAGATCTAGATCCCAAACCAGTCTGGATAGGAGGAAAGGTTTTTCGTCAATGAGAAATTGATTGTTTTCAAGTATCAGAGGGAGAAATGGAGTCATCAGATCAAGATGTCCAGGAGGAAGAATCTGAATTTGATGTAGAACTAGTGGATCCACTTATTAAAGCCATGAGACAGGCGTTAGAACTAGAGGACACTGACGAGTTAACCCATAAGAAAGATAAACTTTTTGGGGCAAGACAAAGAAAGGGTAGAGTTTTTCCTATCCACCAAGTAATTAAAGACCTCATTCAGGTGGAATTGGCCCGACCAGACGCCAAAATATTTGCGCCTAAAAGATTGGGGAAGATGTATCCATTCCCACAAGAAGAGGTAAAAAATTGGGAGGTTAGCCCAAAGGTGGATACTGCTATTTCCAGAATAGTAAAAAAGACCACAATCCCTATAGAGGAAGCAGCGTCACTAAGGGACGCTATGGATAAAAGGATGGATTATGTATTAAAAAAAGCATATGTTACTGCAGGAACAGCCTACAAACCAGCCATAGCAACTACCTCAACAGCTAGGGCTATGCGAGTGTGGATTGCCAACATTGAAGAGGCAATAGACAAAGGCATAAAAAGAAGTGCTATTCTTAAAGCACTGTCAGAAGTAAAATGGGCAACAGATTACATAGCGGAAGCCTCATTGGATGCAGTAAAATTAGTTGCCAAATCTATGGCGCTGGCGGTATCAGCAAGAAGGGCTTTATGGCTCAGACAGTGGATGGCTGACACAGCATCAAAGAACACCTTGTGTACATTACCATTTGAAGGTGAATTCCTATTCGGCAGCAAACTGGATGCAATAATAACAAAAGCAGCAGGTGGAAAGAGCACCTTTCTACCGCAGGAATACAGAGCCAGGAGATTCCGTTTCCAACAGACGAATAGAAATCAGTATAAAGAAGCAAAGGCATACAAGCCTGGTAGGCAAACAACATGGAGAGGTGGCCAGAACCGGCTTTTTCGTGGCTCTAGAGGAAGAGGATCATTCATAAAGAATAAATCCACATGAAGGTCAGAGGGCCCAGCAGTTGTCCGTAGGAGGGCGGCTGAGAAAGTTTTCCACAACATGGGCCCAAACAATACAGACCATTCGTCAAGGATACAGTATAGAATTCAGGGAGATACCAAAAAGGAATATGGGCGTAATAACATGGATACAGTCCAAAGAAAAGGTAAGACAGATGAATTCAGCTTTAAAGAGATTATTACAAGCAGAAGTAATAAAAAAGGTACCTCAAGAAGACAGAGGAAGCGGAATTTATTCCAGGATATTTTTAGTAAAGAAACCTACAGGGGATTACAGAGCAATCCTAGACCTAAGAAGGGTAAATTCATTCTTGAAGATACGAAAATTCAAGATGGTGTCTTTAAATCTGATTATTCAGGAGGTACAACCAGGAGACTGGATGGTGGTGATAGACTTAAAAGACGCTTATCTACATGTACCCATAGCAAAAGGGCATCAAAGATTCCTAAGGTTTGCAGTAAATCAGGATCATTATCAATACACAGCACTACCATTTGGTCTGGCAACTTCCCCAAGGTCGTTTACAAAGGTTCTAGCCCCTTTAGTGGCAGAAATGAGAAAAAGGGGGGTAGAGATATACCCTTACCTGGACGACATCTTGGTAAAATCAAAGGATCTGGAGAAACTCCAACAAGACCAGAGAATGGTAATAACCTTCCTAGAACATCACGGTTGGTTAATAAACAGAGACAAGAGCCATCTCGTACCCACTCAGCTGTTAAGATTTCTGGGGGTAGAATTCGATACAGAGAAAGGAGAAGTGAGATTACCAGAGTCAAAGAGACAAGACATTGCCATACAAACGAGGAGGCTCAGGGAAGCTACCAGGACTTCAGCAGAAGAATGCATGAGACTCCTGGGGAAATTCGCTTCAACATTAAGCGTCACAAAGTGGGCAGCGTTACATATGAGACCACTGCAAAACAATTTTCTACAACAATGGAACAGGAATCACAAAGACACAAGACAAAGAATCTTGTTACACCCACAGACAAAACAGGAGTTAAAGTGGTGGGAAGATACCCGAAACCTGGAGAAAGGGAAAACGCTACAACCAGTACACTGGTTAAAAATTACAACTAATGCGAGCAAGACAGGTTGTGGGGCTCAGATGGGAGAAGAAGTGGTGCAAGGAGCCTGGGGAAATCAGGTAAAGCACCTGCCATCAAATCTACTGGAATTAAAAGCAGTACAAAGGGCCCTAGAAGTTTTCCAGGACAAAATAAGAGGTGGCTGTATAAAAATAGAATCAGACAACAGGTCAGTGGTCAAATATATAGCCAAACAAGGAGGAACCAGGAGCAGAAAGCTGATGAAGCTCACAGCAGAAATACTCTGTTGGGCAGAGTGCCACTTGTCGGATATTACAGCCATACATATCCCAGGACTGGAAAATGTCACAGCAGACTTTCTAAGTTGGAATATCATACACCCAGGAGAATGGGCATTAGATCCAGGAGTATTTCAAGAACTGGTAGAGCGATGGGGTCAACCAGACATCGATCTTATGGCGACACACCAAAATCGCAAAGTAAGGAACTACTGTTCCAGACAGTTTCACCCAAGCGCACAAGCTATAGATGCTCTCAGTCTCAAATGGGACTTCAAGTTGGGATACCTGTTCCCTCCCATTCCTCTGATTCCGAAAACAATCAGGAAAATCAGGGAAGACAGAGCAGAGGTGATATTCATAGCACCATACTGGCCAAGAAGGCTTTGGTTTACACACCTGGTAAATATGGCAGTGGATACACCATGGCACATACCAGATCGCAAAGGCCTGATGCAACAAGGGCCAATATGTCATCCGAATACCAAACAATGGGCTTTGACGGCATGGCGATTGAGCGGGAGACATTGAGACTGAAGGGTTGTTCAGAGAAAACAATTCAAACCCTGTTACAAGCAAGGAAAAGTTCCACATCAAGAGTATACCATAGAATCTGGCTTTGCTTTTGTGATTGGTGTGAAAAAGAGAAAGAAAATTTCCTTTCACCAAGAATTGTATCTATAGTGGAGTTCCTGCATAAAGGATTTGAGAAAGGTCTCAGTCTCAGCTCATTGAAAGTACAAGTGTCTGCACTATCAGCTTTGTTGGAAAGAAATCTGGCAATGGAAAGATTAATAATCAGGTTTTTTCAAGCAGTTAAAAGGTTAAAACCTCAAATTAAGAACAGGGTACCTACATGGGACTTGTCTTTAGTGTTGGATGTATTAACAGCAGCTCCGTTTGAACCGATACATGAGATAAGCCTAAAATGGTTATCATGGAAAATGGCGTTTCTGATAGCAATCACCTCAGCAAGGAGAGTGGGAGAACTACAGGCTCTATCTGCCAAGGAACCATTCCTAATCATACATCAAGACAAGGCAGTTCTTAGACCAGTACATCAATTCCTGCCAAAGGTGGTATCACAATTCCACATGAATCAAGAGATTGTGATTCCGTCATTTTGTCCAGAACCAAAAAATAAGAAAGAAGAAAGACTACACAAATTAGACGTGGTAAGATGTCTTAAAGTGTACCTAGAAAGGATGAGAGATATCTGAAAGTCAGACAAATTATTCGTCATTCCAGAGGGACCAAAGAAAGGACAAGCAGCATCAAAGACAACAATTGCACAGTGGATTGTGTCTTGTATCAAAAAAGCTTATGAAAGCAAAGGACAAGATAAACCTTTGAACGTGAAAGCTCATTCTACAAGGGCCATGTCTTCTTCATGGGCATTTAAGGCCCAGGCTACACCAGGACAAATATGCAAAGCAGCTGTCTGGTCCTCATTCAATACATTCTTGAAATACTACAGACTAGACGTACAATCATCAGCTGACGCAAGCTTTGGACGTAGAGTCTTAGAAACTGTAGTGAAATAAAGTGTAAAGTGTATTAATAAAGGTTGAACTGATAAGACATTAAACTGGTGTTGTCTATTATGATGTATCCCTCCCTAAAATTTACACTTCTTGGGTATGTCCCAATGGTGCCCACTGCCAGGGTGATCAGGAAAGGAGAAAATTTAAACAACTTACCGTAATTTTCTTTTCCTGGAACAATGGCAGTGGGCACATAGTTACCCTCCCTATGTATGTCTAATGCCTATCAGTTATATATTTTCAGCTATGGAAGAATCGTAAGAATGAGGTGCAGGTAGAGGGAGGGGCCTTATATGGCCTACCTGCAAAAGTCTACTTCCTGTCCTACCTAGAGTGAGAAGGGATTAACCCAATGGTGCCCACTGCAATGGTTCCAGGAAAAGAAAATTACGGTAAGTTGTTTAAATTTTCTCCTTTCGTAGTGTTCAACGCTGCTTGCCTCCGAAGTCTTATCTTGTTGATCCTAGCTCTCCGTTCCTGACACCGGCTTTCTTTTGGACTCCGCTCTTCTCTACTCCTGACCCTGGCTAACCTCGACGATCTGCACCTCTCAAACCCCGAACTCGGCAACGTACCACGACTATTCTCTATTCTCCAATCCAGACCACAGCTTACTCAGATGCAGCGGCCGTTATTCGAACACTTCACGGGTTGTATAACTGGAATACCATGTCATGGTGAATGATTTCTTGCAACCTTACCGCCTTAGGACGCGTGTTGACTCATGTTTTTATCGTGTGCAGAAAATGTCATTTTAGCGATGTCTGACAACTCCAGTGGGCAATCACGAGTTGTCTTAAAACTCTACGTAATAGCAATTCAACCTGTCTTTTATTGCCGTACAGTACTTCAAGCATCTGTAATTGTAATTTGAAGATTAACGTTACGAGTTCATACTGTATAGTGTATTGTGTACAGGTGAAAGACGTTATTTCTGAGGCTCCTTACCCATACACAGATTAAAAATATGAGCACACATACAGTATAGTAACAAAAGTAATTTGTACGAATTACAGTAAGTGTTGTGTTTGTACAGGATAATAAAGGGAAAAGGAGTAATACAAAAATACAACGTAGCTTCTTCCGAATGTAAAATATTTTTTCCGCTCATGCGTATACAGTATGTCTAATTGGAACCATGTCAGGGACGAAGTATTTTATATACGAAACACGTAGGAAGAGGGCGTGTTCTATATTCATTACCTATTGAGGCTCTGACTTTCAGAGCAGCCTTGACTTTGTTCGGGACATTTACCTGACTGATTTGCCTAAAGACGCAACGCAGATTCCAGAGCGACGCCAGCTGATGACGTCACTGATACACGCGGAGCAACCCGGAACCGGCAAGAGGAATCATCCTCTCTGTTACAGCGGCAGCTGCACCTTCACCACAAAGTGAGGCACTCCAGACCGGAGGAAAGAGAGCATACTCCTGGCCCCTACTAGTGGCCCCTGCTACTGGAGGAGAGAAGTCCAAGCTACTACGGCGTGTTCCAGCATTGCAGTCCGTCGAGTGGTAACATGTCCCTAACATGTCCTGCTATATATTTTTATTCTTGATGTACGTGCAATACTCACCTTTATTATAAATATTATTTTTAAACTTACTACACTATGAGGTTTTTTTTGCGCTGTTTTTCTTTTTGTTTCTATATGATCCTTCATCGCATGCCACACCAATTCGATGCATTTCAAATATGGTGATCTGGAATTGGAGGGAGGGAAAAAGGTGAATTACAGTTGTTAAAGAATGTAAAACAATGAGAAACAGTTACTGTACAGTACACTGGAGAACTTATTCCGGTGCCATCTTAACTCAGTTGATACCGCTCGCAAGAATATGGGTAAAAGAAGTGGTATGTTTAGGGTCATTGTCCTGGAAGAATGGTGACCAGATAGGAAATCATGCCTACTGTATTCAACAATATGCGGGACAATTTTCTCTTGGAAACATACTTTATTCATGATTCCTGGAACAAGAAAAGAAAAATGTACAGTAACATTAGGGTACCAAATAAAACATTTTTTTGTCAATTAGGGTACCAAATACTATACATTACAGTTGTACGGTGCATAAGGCCTTATATTACCCTCAAAGATGATGATGCTTCCCGGTCCACGTCTAGAGATCGCACCCCATACATGCATCTTCACTGGGTGCTTGGGACGTGGCTTCAGAGATAGGCGTCTTTTTTTGTGGAATGCAAAAGTGGTAAATCTCAAGAGCTACAGTTGTCTTGTCAGTAAAGATGCCATCCTGAAAGTCTCGCCACTTTCGATCCATTCCCGTGCCTGGTCCACTCTTTTGATCTAGTTGGCGTCCCTTATCTTAGGATACACTCTGTAATGACAATAATTTTACAGGTATAGTAAAACCACACTTTTACCTACTTTGTTACAGTAAGACTCTTAAATTACACGTCTATATTTCCATCCCAATTTGCGTCTCATCTGCCTGATGCTGGTCTCAGATGCTATATTGTGAGTTTTCTCTAGAGCAGTCTTGACCCTTGCTGCGCACTGCTCATCATTATCTTCACTGATTTGGTCCACCAGAAGCATTGTCGCCCTACAGTGTAAAGGAAAACAGAACAATTTGTTACTGTAGGCCCCAAATTTTCTCTAAAATAATTACAAGTTAATCTTGTATTACCTGAATAACAGGCAATAATTTGTCATATGCAATGCAGCATGAAAAAAAATGAGAATGTGTGAATGTCGCTTTACTGGGAGGTGTCGATAAGCTGTTGAATGTCATTCTGCTATGCTTTGTGAGGGGGGAAGGTTCAACTTTGCGATTCTGAGTGTGCAGCATAATACACTGTAGTTCAAAGACATAATTTGAACAGTTTTACAATAAAGGTTCACTGCAGTACATACTGCAAATTACATGGGTGTGTGTCTGAGATATTTCCATAAGCAGTATGCAAAGCAGACAAAGCCTAGCAAAAGGTGAAGGTTTTCAATAGTATAACCCCCACCCAACAAAAAATTAGACTATGCCACCTCATACATGTATACAGTGAAATAAAAATGAAGTGATTTTAAGAATCTAAAAATTGATACAATATTAAAAACATGCATACAAGACGTTATTAGAGTAATAGAGAACAATGTTTTTCTCTAAAATAAACACACTAATGCATTTTACCAGTAATAGTGTAATTACAGTACATACTGTACAGTAAAGAAAACAAAAATACTTACTATATTGTGACTGTGGAACTCTGCTTTTGTAAGGCTCGGGGAGCCACGCCACCCTCGGCGCGCTCCCGGCTCACCTAAACCAGCACTCAGCGCTCTCTCCGGTCCCGTGGCTTCCTCCACAGGTCCCGCTGGTCCCTCCGATGCCCGTCACCGCTTTGGTGTGCATGCGCACCTGTCCCAGCTTCTTAAAGGCACATCCTCTCGGACGACAGGCACACGCAATATCGTGCACAGGCGCGCACGGACACACACTGCCTTACCAAGCTCCACCCCAGGGTACCCACCTGAACCTACTTACCCTGCATCCTATCTCAGCCTCACCTCTGCTCACACCTCCACGCTGCTGTTCTCCCATTCGTCTCTCTCATCTACATATGCTCAGCTGTGCCACTCGCACTTTGGCTGAGCATAGAACCAGTTGCTGTTCTCATCACTCTCTGCCTCCATAGTCCTGTGTTGTTTTGTAGTGCTTCTCCTGTGTACCGACCCGGCTTCTTCATCGACTACTCCGAACTCCTGGCATCAGACCTCGGCTACTGCAATACGACCACCCCACTCTCTCCGCACCCGATCTTGGCTTATGGTAAAATGACTACGTCCCCCTCCCTAACCCCGGACTCGACTAACAGTACCTTCAACTATCTGTACCTCTACTACCGCAGCCCGGCAATCCCAACCAACCTACACTCAAGATGTGCCCCCATGGCTGTGGGTGGTGTCATATCTATTCCCACCTCAGCACCGTGGTCCCGCCTAGTTTGTGGTGAGCACAGCATGACAGCTTTAACTTTTTGCCTTTCCATGCGCATGATAGTTTACAGTGCTTTTTGCTAAACCGAGTCACAAAGTAACTAACTGGAACTGTGAAATTCCATGTCCTTTCTGTACATATCCTGTATTCTCATGCTGAGATTCTTTGAAATCCTTTTCTTCGGCATCGCTGCTTTTAGAAAAAAAATCAAGCACAGAGAAAAGTGTATTCGATGTGTATTCGATGTTTATTCAATGTGCATTAAATCAACAAAAGTGATGGTGTATTTATACTGTATTGTAATGGGCCTCGGCCTCGTTCGACAGGTTTATTATACAATATACATGTAAGGGAAAAGAATAATAATAAAATAGTGTGGTATGTCTAAATAAACACGCAACCTAAGCAGGAATCATGAATGGAAACTCACATTCTCCCAGTGGTAATACAGCCTTTGAATAGCAATAGATGCAGTGGGTATATTCAGCAATGTGCAGGGGGGTCTTGCTTGTACACACTCCCTGATGGTGGCAGGACGAACCCTCAATGGAAATGAAATAAAGATAATTCTAGTGCAACACTGTATGTTCACTATGGATATATTAAAAAAGGCAATTGATATTGCACTTACATGATCAACATGTGCTTAGACACGTAAAAATTGATGCGCAGCATAGGTGTACTCCATCCACCCCACTCCCGAGGTCGCGTCGCGTCACTTCCGGTCCTGCCCGTCGCGTTACTTCCGGTTTCATCGGCAAACACAGAATGGATCTTCACAGGTTCTGGGGCTTGTATGGTACACTTCTGAACTGCTGCTGGTTCACTCAATGCGTTTCGCTGGCGTGGCAGCTTCGTCAGGAGTCCGATCTGAAAGCTCTTTGTCCATGTATATATGCCCCTACTTGGTTCTGATTGGAGGATGATTAATTCTCTCCGCTTCCCATTGGCTAAAATGTGCTTTGTGATTGGCTGATGGGCGGGACTATCCGTGCATACTAATATCCATGTGTAATACATAAAATGACATCGTTTTTTTAATACAAACATCTTAAAATCTTATACACAAAATAAATAAATATATACCTACTGCTTTAAACTAAACTTAACCTAATACATAGAAGAACTAACTGGTTGGTTCACAGAGAGAAGGGTAAATAGCTAACTGCTGCACCAAAGGGTATATTCCTTATGTTATGCGCTTGTCAATGCATTGGTGTCATATATACCACTCAGCAATGATTTGTGCATTAAATTGAGTAGAGCGGTATGGGAGAGAAGAGTGGAAAAACACAAATTAGTGCACCCAGTATAAATACATAAATATATAGATAAATATATATAAATAAATAACAGGGTTGCATAAATCTTAAAAAATACATATATATATCCAAATGTAAATAGTCATTATCATAAAATTCATCATAAACAATTGTATAAAATATTATTAAAATAATACTAAGATTGATTGGATGTAACAGAGTGCTGTACCTGTGTATGTGGACACACATTATTTATATAAAAACACTGATTTCTATATCTGAGTTCAGCCCATCTGAGATTAAAGTTTTTAGCCGGTGAATCCAGAATGTCTCTCTTTTAATTAGTTCTTTAGTTCTGTCACCGCCTCTCCAATTTAATGGGACATGCTCAATTCCTTTTATAATTATAAATCTTTTGGATTGGATCCATGAAAACGAGTAAAGTGTTTTGGGACACTGTGTGTGTCCAACATACGTCTTATATTGCCCATATGTTCCAGAGCTCTCACCTTCAGGGCACAAGTGGTTTGACCAACATATTGAAGACCACAACTGCATTCCAGCAAATAAATGCTGAATTGCAATTTATGAATTGTTTTATGTTAAAAACCTCATTGGTGGTATTTGATTTAAAAAATGTCTTTATCCTCCTTACAGCAAAAATCACATATCTTGCAGTTACCGCATGTATAAAAACCTTTTGGGAGTTTAAGCCAATTATTATTGTGTGTGTGTTCCTTCTTAATCTTCAGGACACTTGGTGCTAGTTTCTGCTTTAAATTACTTGCTTTAGTGAATATAACATTTGGCATTGCAGGTAATACACTGCCCAAAATAGGATCATTTTGTAAAATGTGCCAATGTTTTTTCAGGGCATTTCTAATTTTGTTTGCATCCCTGTTGTATTGAGTCATAAAACTGGTGGTAAAATCCAACTCTGTCTTTTTTGTTCCCCCCCCCCCCCCGAAGCGGCCGACGCCGCAGCACGCTCCCTGGACACCCCCGGGCAGCAAGCGAGGATCGGGGGCAGGTGATTAGGGGGAGATCATGGGCAGGAGGCGGACTGGCGCAGGAGGCGCGCACGGGGGAAGCTGGGTTGGCACTTCCCCCTCCGTCCCACGTGGGGAGCGGAGGGTGCGGGGGGGCTGGATCGCGCGCTTGTTTTGGGCTTCCCCCTCCGTCCCACGTGGGGAGCGGAGGGGGGGGGGGGGGGGGGGGGGGGGGGGGGGGGTGTGGGGTCCCCCCCCGCCCCCCCGTGGGGGGGGGGGGGGGGGGGAGGGATGCGGGGGATTCTGGGTTGCTGGGGGGAACAGGCAGCACAAATGGCAGGACACTCTGCTTGCCCTGTGCACGCGCGCCGGGACCACAGGATTTGCTGCCATTTTTTTAAACTTTTTTTTTTAACCCAATCAGGGAGGGGGATTATTTATTTATTTATTTAAAAAAAAAAATTGGCACGAGCAGGGGAATTCATTGAGCTGCAGCACGGGTCGCCAGCTGCCTAAATCCACTCGCAACGGGCGACTGGTTATCATTATTTGTCGAGCACTGTATATATATATATATATATATATATATATATATATATATATATATATAACATCCAACGTGTCCCAATATGTGGATTATTTTTTACAACCTTATGTCTCCCAACTACCATCTCATATTAGGGACACGTTGCATGTCATTGGCTCCACCTCTGATATCACCTAGAAGGACACCTTTTGGTAGGTCACATGTGATGTCTGCTCACTTTACACGTGTATTGATCACAACAAAGGGTTAGGTGCTATAGATCACTTTTTACAACTAGATTCACTGTTACACTTATCACAAAGAGAGTTTATTTTGGCATGCATTAAATTTATATTATCTCACAATTATTTTATTTAATGACACTTATTATTTACAAACCTGTGGAACGCCATGGGCACCAGATTCGCCCCCCGCTATGCCAACCTCTTCATGGGGTTGTGGGAGAACCTCCATGTTTGGGGGAACGCACGGCTAGCGGCGGGTCTGGTTTTCTATGGCCGTTTCATTGACGACATCATTTTGATTTGGAACGGTGATAAAAGCCAACTGGAGGACATTCTGGATTCATTTAATTGTAATGATATGGGTTTACAGTTCACCTATCATATACATCCAGACACTGTGGTATTCCTCGACCTTGAACTATTTATTGATAAAACAGATGAGTATTAAAAGTAAGACACATTTCAAACCTGTGTCCACTAACAGCTACTTATAGTACAGTAGCAATCACTACAAAAAAGTGGTTAAACAATGTGCCAAAAAGCCAGTTCTTCAGGATTCGACGCAACTGTTCTCTGGACACTGATTTCAGTGCTCAGGGTGAGATCTTGTATAGTGGTAAAGTGAACACAGGCGCAAACAAAATAAAAAGTGGACACTAATAATAAGTGACTAATCAAAAACTTAAATAAGTGAAAAATGTGATAAAATGTAAGTAAATACAGTTTCACCCCCTGCTCTGGAACCCACTGGAAGGGGTAGTCTTCACTCTTCCCCCACAGTAACAGCAAAACACACAAAATCCACGGGGAGCATGGGGAGGAAACAAAAATAAATTTAAGTGCTATATATATATATATATATATGTCATGATACTGTATATATATATCAATATATCGTATTTCTGACATATGATTATTTATTGGGTGAAGAAATTTGACTTAATCTCTAGTGATTTTGGTGTTAAAGAAGATCCATTTTGTGTGTTTATGTGCTGGATGGAATTTCAAAAGATCTTTCACAAGACAAAGAACATTAACAGAGAAAAATTACCTTCAGTGTTAAGGAAGCATACAGTGCACATCCAAAATAAGGAGAATAAGCTTAGAACAATTTAATGGGAAAAAAAATGCTATACTGTACATATCCCAATTTTGAATTCCTGTAGTTAGTGAGTTTTTACTAATTCTACTGTACCTTTTTTTTAGTATGAAGGATGTAATGTATCTGATTGGATTAAATTATGTTAGTGGGGGGAGAGTAGCAAAAAATATGCTTTTTAGTTCTCTAATTTCCTCTTTGTGCTGTACTATACTTTAATCACTTACAGAAGGATTAGGGACAGCAATTAAACTTTGTAATAATACTTGTAGAAGCTTTGTTATCACAATTAAATAATAGAAGCATGATACACATTTTCCCCTGTAGTTGTCCTTCCATGAAATTATCTTTTTTTTTTTTATAACAAATGGACTTTAGATCTGTAATCTGTCTGAGTTTGAATAATTTATAAAAAGGACTCATACGTTTGGAGAATATTCTTAAAATAGGAGCATAAAAAACATTGCATAAAAGTTTTATCAGACCAAGATAATTTTGAATGTAATATTATTGCATTTAATATATTTCCAATAAAATTAATATCAGTACAGTTTATGCTAAAAATAAATAAATGATAATACAACTAAATAGATTAATAGAGATGATACAGTACATTAGCCAGTTGATTATATTAGCCAATTGTGATACTTGCATAAAAATAATAATGCTGAGAGTTTGTAATACAAAACAGTTAATTAATAAATTTTAACTAACTATTCAATGTGCAATTAGAATGAAGAAATATAAAAATGATAAACATTGGGCTTTTGTAAGACTTTTTTTCATGCAAAATGGCAATTTTAACAATCTGTCCAAAAATCAATCTTTTCAGGATGCTTTCGTCACACAATGCTTGGTGCAATTTAAATAGTAATGCAGTTTTTGCCATGTTTCATTAACCAATATTCTGCATCTGTACCAAGGCCAACATGGGTGATTTTAAGCTTTTGTTGAACACCAAAATACAAATGGTTTGCAATGTAAACCTTTTTATACAAAAACTCATTGTCACTGTTAAAACATTTATTTTGGAATAAAATAAGCCACCCTTTTTTACAATAGTATGGTGGTTAGTGATTAAATACATTGAAAGGCATAAATTGTTAGTTTCTAGAAGATATGTGTATGAATTTTTTTTAAGTGTTTGATAACTAAAGATATTTCAATAACTCCATCAAAAATACGTCTGGTAAATTTTGGAGTTACACAAATGCAAGTCTAATTCATATGTAATCACTAGGGATGGGAAACTTTTTTTCCTGGGTTTGTATTGTTTCTTTAGTCCACAGATCAGTTTCAAAAATGCCATTCAACCATTTTAGATTGTTTTTCAAAGACAGAGAGTAATCCAAAATTGGATTGTTAAAAATGACAGATAGCCTTTTAATTTAGTGGTGTGTGTGTGTTATTTTTGTTATTATACAGAGCTATCGGCTTCCTAATCTTATTACAATTTATTAGGAATAAGTTACATTAATAGCTAGGCTTTACTATATGAATCATGCTTCTCAGTAAATGTCATAGACTGGGAGAACAAGTGAACCTAGTATCCACGCACACAATCACAGAAATGATATGTTGTTGTATTAAAAAATCTTTAATGTCATCAACGAATATAAAATATAGGGGTTTAAAAACGAACAGCACTGATTGTAATCAGAGTAACATTGCTGTATCAGCTATGTAGATATAGACATACTGTATGGTAGATTCATGACAAGTCATCAGAATCTCATGCTGGAAATAACAGCCTATTGAAGAATAGAGTGAAGGGGCCAGTAAAATAACACTGCTGTAAAATAAACTGTTTCTACTGGTATCAGCTCGTGGTAAATCCCAGATACTACAGAGTGTAATGGAGTAGAGATATCAAGGCTAACCTGCTTAATTCAAGGTAATGTGGTAAAAGCAGGTATCCCTTGAGTATAAGGAAAGGTAAGCAAGGTGCACTGTAATTGATGTTAGGATACCACTCAGCAGAAAAATGATCTCCGTGAGGAGAGCAACAACCATTGTTGTGTCAGCAGGGATTTAATAAATTCACTGCAGCTGAGAAGAGATAAGAAACAGCTTGTAAACAGATCACATGAAAGGATCAAAGGCAGTGAGTGACACAAGGTAAGATATTGTCCCTGTATGTGAGATAAATAAATGCCTGTTGCACAGACCTGCAGACCCATAGCCCGATGTGAATGAGCGGCTGTGCTGTCTGACTACTGATGATTCATATCCGATCACCCAGTAGTCCACAGCTGGCAATTGGAGCGGATCAACTGCAAGTAGGTAAGCCATGAGTAGGTTCTCAGAGTGAGTATAAGCACTGTAACCGGCTTCCTGCAGAAACCACCCGAGGTGGTAACATTGGGGGAGGACACAGTGTGCTCATGTAAAGCTTCTAAATATAGCGCATTCAAAACACAACACACAGGGATAAGTATTCCGTTAAATGCCAGAAACTAATACACACGATCTCAAAGTGCACTGTTCCCTACATCAACATTGATCATGGTATATCAATGTCGATGTGCTCGAGGACATGCCTGCATCTGAATGACAGCAGTGGTAGAAAATAGATAAGGTCCCTGTAACAGGGGATTTATCCCTGTTCAGGAAATGTGCCTCTAATCCAGCAGTGTGGTGGTTAACTGCTAGTAGTCAATTAACCAACACCACCTGGTTGATTAGGTTTGTTAGAAAAGCCTGCCTTTGAGACAGGAAGAGAGATTGTTCCTGAGTCTCACAAATTGTGGGACTAACCATAGGAACAGGTGTCTTGAGCTGCAGAGGGACTAGACTGCACGCTGCCAGCAAGACACAGGGGAAAGTACTTCTAAACCTGGATCCTGACATTGCCTTATCGCCCAAAGGTGTGGACACCAGAAGAACAGAGAAGCCTTCCCCTACAAGAAACAGATAAGACTTTCCTTTCTAAGACTTTTTATATATCTGCACATATCAAGATATATGTTTGGGGCTGGGAGACATGCTAATCTAAAGGAAGTTGTTGACTGCATAGGTTTAACTAGAAATACTCCCAAGTGGAACAGAAGCTTCGTTTGACCCTTTATTTTCATGCGTTTGGATGATTTTCTTGTGTTAAAGAAACGGGCGCAATAAAAGCCTTATTTAATTTCACCTTAAACAGTCTCCATTGCATACCTCTGCACATGTCTTCTTACAGTCCCTTATAAGAGAAGTTCCTGCGATGCTAAATCACAGCACGCAGGATCGTTGTCAGGATTTGTAATGTAGAACGCTGGGACTCTGCAACATAGCGTGTGTGGGAGAGTGTGGCCAACGCGCGCGTTTCATGTAGGAACGCTTCTTCAGGGCATGTAATTCATAAGGGGAGGTCCCATTGGGTTAGTGAGGGTTTATATAGTCACATTTGGCTATCATGGTTAACCCCTGAGTTGCTGGGTCTGAGCAGGCAGGAGGCTCCCATTATAATAATACACTAATAGTGGTCAAATATAGAGCAACTCAAAATGACAGACTCCTTGAGCCCTCTGCTTCATGCATAAGATATACCTGCAGATAAAGAATTGGGGCTGAGTATCAGTGGCAGAGTAAATGTAATATTGAGTTAGTGGATGATACATTAACTCAAATAGGTTGGGGTTAAGACCATATCAAAGTCTTACATTCGTTTATGTATCTGTGATTTTTAGTCACTATGATGACAAATTGAATAGGGAGAGCGCTAAATTGAACAATCCCTAGTTGATATAAATTATCAATGACAATTAGAGATGCACAGTCTGGAACTCCTGTGTAAATATTTCCAGGCATCATGAAAGCTCTGAGGTCCTGACTGAATACTGCAGTATGTTGAAACAGTATAGTCTGAGGTTGGTGTATATAGTATATGGTATATAGACGCATCCATATTTCCAGAGGGTGATTTAGATAAAGGGGCTGAATACGAACCCCTCATTTAGTCCTGATGGATTTAATGTTCCCAAAGTATAAATCCATCTGGATTCTATTTTTAGAAGTTCAGTATCCCACTCCCCCCGCCTGATGCCGGTGGAGAAATTATCTATTCCAATGAAGCACATTGCCTTCAAGTCCCCATTTTGGCACCTATTAACATGGTTAGCCACAGGGGTGTCCAGTTTGTTATGTATAGACCCTATGTGTTCTAGTATGCGTGTTTTGAATTGACGGCATGTCTTGCCCACATATTTTTTGCCAAATGTGCAGACCCCCATGTAGATCACTCCTGTGGTGTTACAGTTTATGAACTTCCGTATCTGATATTGCTTTGAATTGTTGAAGTTGCTGAACATTTTGGACACAGTGATATATTGACAAGCCTTGCATTTTTGACATTGGAAGAACCCTCTACACGTCGTGGTAGCCATGTAGACCCCTTGTATGGTGGCTATGGACCAGGTGATCTTTCAAATTTCTAGCCCTTCTATTCACCATAGAGGGATAGGGAGGTATAGAGTCTCTTAAGTCCTCGTCAGCCCTTAAGATATGCCAATGTTTCTGTAAAACTTCCTTAGCAACTTTCCATTGTTTGTTGAAGGTACCTATAAACCTCACTATTTTGTGATCTGTTTTAGTTGGATTGCGTTTGACCAACTCAGATCTTGATTTGTAATTAGCTCGTTTATAGGCTTTCTTTATGATTTTTTGGTTATACCCTCTTGCTGCAAAACGGTTCTTCATGTCAATTACCTGTAGTTCAAAGTCCTTATCGTCACTGCAGTTCCTCCTTAACCTGAGAAACTGACCCACTGGTATCCCTTCGATCAGTGACCTTGGGTGATGACTACTGGCCAGAAAAATGCTGTTAGTGGCAGTACTTTTGTGGTAAATCGGGGTTTCCAGTAAGTCATTGTTACCTTTGGAGATTGACAAGTCGAGAAAGCAGATTTTTTCAATACTGTACTCTAGGGTTAAGCGTAGGTTGAGGTCATTGGTATTAAGAATCTCAATGAATTGCTTGAGCATAGCCTCCGTCCCCCGCCATACTATGAGCACATCGTCAATAAAATGAAGCCACAGTTCCACATGTGTGGGGAAAAATTCCAGGTTCTCAGAGAAAACTACCTCTGATTCCCACCATCCCAGATACAGGTTAGCGTAAGTAGGGGCACATTTGGTGCCCATAGCAGTGCCCTGTATCTGGTGGTAGATGGTGTTGTTGAACCAGAAGTAGTTTCTCCGCAGCACAAATTGCAAGAGTTCCACTGTGAAGTTGTTGTGGTTTTGATACCATTGGCTTCGTGTGTTGAGAAAGTATTTGACTGCCCTAATACCCTGATCGTGTTTAATGCTGGAGTACAATCCCTCCACATTAAGAGTGACCAGGATGCAGCCTTCTGCTACTGTGATGCCCTCTAATCTCCTAAGGACATCTTTAGTGTCTTTTATGAATGAAGGCAGGGCAGTAACAAAGGGTCTCAGTACTTTATCCACGTATGAACTGGCATTTTCCGTCAAATTGCCAATCCCGGGTGGGTCTCCCAGGTGGTGGTGTTTTGTTTTTGTGAACCCTCGGAAGGCTTTAAAATGTCGCAATCTTTGGTGTCCTGACCAGGATGTAGTTATGCTCTTTTTCTGAGATCAATTTTTTTATTAAACCCCTGTTGAGTATATTAATCAACTCTTTATTGAATTTCAAAGTGGCGTCTGTCTGTAGAATCTCATAACATGCCCGGTCAGATAATATCCTTGTGTTCTCTTTTACATATCCTCAGATTTCATGATAACCAGATTGCCACCTTTGTCCGATGACTTGGTGACGATGATCTTGTCATTAGCCAGTTCTTTAAGAGCTTGTTTTTCACTCCCGTTCATGTTGTCAATTCTTTTTGTCCATGGTAACGACTCTAGATCTCTAGTAACCATATTTACAAATGTGTCAATGTGGGCATATTGGTCCCCATAGGGCATACATTTTGATTTGGGCCTGAAGTCAGTGAAGGGCCCTTCCCCTGGAGGTCTTTCTGATTCAGCCAGAATGGCTGATAGGTCATCCAAAACCTCAGTTTCCCTGGCATCAGGGACTAGGACACCATCACGGATCGCTATTCTCCTCTGCCTAGATCTGTATAATTTATGTAATTTTAATTTTCGGGCGAACAGTTTTACATCTTTTACCCATTCGAAGATGTTCATATTACTGGAGGGGGACAGAGATAGACCCCCCCCCCCATCAAATGTAGCTTCTCAGTAAATGTGTCAGAACAGAAAAATATATAGCCCAAGTCTGTTCTCCATTGTTAACCTGACCTTGTCCATACTACTGCACCGACACACTTTATTCGAGCAAATGCCCGATTTGTACCTGGCAGATACTTGGAATCCGCCGCTGCTCACCTCTTGCATGCTGCGTTGCGTTTGCCTTCCCAGCCACGGTTCATGCCTGGCTGACGGGGGATCTGATCTGTTAAATGATAACCAGAAGAATTTACTAGGCGGCAATGTTTCGTTTGTCCACCAGATGGCATAAACTCATGATAACCAGAAGAATTTACTAGGCGGCAATGTTTCGTTTGTCCACCAGATGGCATAAACTCATGACTTAAGTAATGTGTGGACTTTGCAAGTTGTTTCGTTTACTATACCAAAAAAGATACTTTATCCCAGTACAGTATGCTACAGTATTGTAACTTGTCCTTGAGACTGAAGGAAGAGTTGCAAAAAATGTATCAATTTAGGCTTTACATACAGTACTGTATTAAATAAAGACAAAGATCATTTTCGCTTACACTATTCTACAGAGACATGAGTGTTCAAGTGGAGCCCGCTTTCCAAAAACCTGACAGAAGTTATGCTTATTTGATATGGGCCGCTATTAATGCAACAGAGGATAAGATGGCAACAGTTGTTCAAATTTATCAGTATTTTATCGAAAATTATGACTTTTACAGATTTTCGCCAACTCCTCATTTGTGGAAGCGCGCAATAAGGAAAAGGTTATGTAGTGACCCCAGTTTTCACCGTATTGAGCCCCAATTTGTTGGAGGGTATTGGTGTGTGGCACCGGGTTTTTCCCGTATCTATGATAATGGAGGCGGCAAAAGGCGAAGGGTCGTGTTAAAACGAAATAAGAAGCGACAGTCCCTGCCAAGCAATGCGCCAGAACCAGAACCAGAACCAGCAGCAGCACCAGCTTATCATGATGCCCTCGCCATCGGTGACAACCCTGAGATGGATTTCGCAGCCAGTTTTGATGAAGCTTGCATGTACCTAAGCGATTTCCCGCTGACTACAGGTGGGCTAGTCCCTCTGCAAACTATCGACGTGGGTGATGATGAAAGCTGGACTGGAAGTGGGCCGGCGCAAGCTGAATGGGAAATTCAGTAATACAGTATGGTGAGTACTATTATTTTGGTGGGGCTGGCTGGGTACTTCTTTAGGGGGCTGACCATTACTGTACATTAAAACTTTTCATTTTGTTTTTCCTCTGAAAAGAAAACGGCTAATGGGGGGATTTCGATGGATAATATTGTGCTGTACAGTACAGTATGCTGATGTTTTCCAGCCGAACAGTATACTGTGTAATAAACCCGAATAAATAAAACTATGCATTTATTCTACAGTACATGTTCAGTAAATTACTGCACATACTGTACTGGGGGCGAGATGTGTTTGCAGCAGAGAGAGATTTAATAATATTGTCAGTGAGCAGGGGGGTTCCCTGAGCCAGAAATTAATGCTCAGGGAACCCCCCCCCCCCCCCTGCTCCTGATCAATATTATTAAAAAAATACACACAGCAGCCGCCAAAAAATAAATAAATAATGACAATAAATACATTTGAAATACATTTTTATTGATAGTGTAGATGTGCAGGGGTCTCCGGAGCTGAACCGCGTTGGTTTTAGGTCTGGGGACCCCTGCGAGCAGATAAGGCCACGGGTGGTGCCGGTATCCCTGCGTTTTAAAGGATCCCGATCACGTGACGCGGACTAAACCAAGAGAGCAGAGGGATACCGGCACCCCCTAAAGGGGGCCTGTATCTCGGGGGGCACGGGGTCCCCAGACCTGAAACCTGTGCGCTTCTGCTCTGGGACCCTCTGCACATGTACACTATCAATAAAACACATACAAATATACAGTATAAATAAACACTCGTTCTTTACCTTAGCGTCTATGCGCTATGGTAAAGAAGCATTATTTTAATAATATTGTAAAGTGAGCAGGGGGTTCCCTGAGCCAGAAATTAATGCTCAGGGAACCCCCCCCCCCCCCCTGCTCCTGATCAATATTATTAAAAAAATACACACAGCAGCCGCCAAAAAAATAAAATAAATAAATGACAATAAATACATTTGAAATACATTTTATTGATAGTGTAGAGTGCAGGGGTCTCCGGAGCTGAACCGCGTTTGGTTTTAGGTCTGGGGACCCGTGCCCCCGAGATACAGGCCCCTTTAGGGGGTGCCGGTTATCCCTCTGCGTTTAAAGGTCCCGATCAGTGACCGCGGCCTGTAAACCAAGCAGAGCAGAGGGATACCGGCACCCCTAAAGGGGCTGTATCTCGGGGGGCACGGGGTCCCCAGACCTGAAACTGTGCGCTTCTGCTCTGGAGACCCTCTGACTGTTACACTATCAATAAAACACATTACAATTACAGTATAAAGACAAAAACTCGTTCTTTACCTTAGCGTCTATGCGCTATGGTAAAGTATCATTATTTTAATAATATTGTAAAGTGAGCAGGGGGTTCCCTGAGCCAGAAATTAATGCTCAGGGAACCCCCCCCCCCTGCTCCTGATCAATATTATTAAAAAAATACACACAGCAGCTGCCAAAAAATAAATAAATAAATGACACATCGCTGCTTTTAGAAAAAAATCAAGCAACAGAGCAAAAGGGTATTCGATTGATGTATCGATGTATTATTCAATGAATGTAATCAACAAAGGATGGGTATTTATACTGTCTGTAATGGGGCTCGGCCTCGTTCGACGGTTTTGATCACAGTACATTAGGGAAAAGATCAATAATATAAACTATGTGTGGTATCAATAAACACGCAACCAAGCAGGATCAGAATGGAAACTCACATTCTCCCAGGGATATACAGCCAGTTGAATCAGCAATGATGCGTTGGGATATTCAGCAATGTGCGAGGGGGTCTTTGCTTTTTACACACTCACTGATTGGTGGGCAGGACGAAACCCATCAAGGAAAATGACATACGAAGATAATTTAGTGCAAACGTAATGTTCATCATGGATATATTACAAAGGCAATTGATATTGCACGTACATGAAACCGTGCGTTAGACACGATAAAAATTTGACATGCGCAGAATAGGTTGTACTTCATCCAACCCACGTCCCGATTGGTCGCGTAGAGTCAACTTACGGTCCTGCCCGTCTGCGTTATTCGGTTCATCGGCCAAACAAAGGATTATTCACAGGATAGCTGGGGATTGTTGGTACACACTTCTGGAATCTGATGGTGTCCATCCAATGGTTTCGCGGCGTTGGCAGCTCTGTCAGGAGTCGGATCTGAAGTGTAAGGCTTTCTTGGTCCATGTATATATGCCCCTACTTGGTTTTCTTGATTGGATGGCTGAGTAATTCCCGCTTCCCATTGGCATAGTGAAATGGTTGTGTTGTGATTGGCGGTATGGGCCGGGGACTATCCGTGCATACTGAATATCCATGTGTACACGATAATTAAAATGACAATTCGTTTTATTAATACAAACATCCTAAAATCTTAATACACACAAATAATAAAATATATAACATGCTTTAACTAAAAATAACTAATACAATAGTAAGAACGAACTGGTTAACAGAGAGGAAGGGTAAAATAGACTAACGCTGCACCAAAGGGTATATTCCTTTGTTATGCGATTGTCAATGGCTATTGGTTTGTCATATATTGACACTCAGCAAGATGTTGGCATAAATTAGTAGTAGCCAGGGAGGAGGAGGAGAAGAGTGGCGAAAAAACACAAAGTTAGTGCAACCCAGTATAATAACATAAATATATGATCAGAAATATTATAATATAAATACAGTGGTTGCATAAATCTATAAAAAATACTATATATATCCAAATTAAATAGTCATATATAAAATTCATCATTAAACATTGTATAATATTATTAAAATAATCACTAAGCTTGATGGAGTTGTAAACAGAGGCTGTCGACCTGTGTATGTATGGACAACACTATTTATAGTAAAAACATGATTTCTATATCTGGTTCAGCCCCATTTGAGATTAAGTTTTAGCCTCGTGTGAATCCAGAATGTCTCTCTTTTAATAGTTCTTAGTTCTGTCACCGCTCTCTCAATTTAATGGGGCCATGTGCCAATTTACTTTTATTAATTATACAATCTTTTTGGATGGGATCCATGGAAAACGCAGAGTATAAAGTGTTTTGGGACACTGTGCTGTGTCCAAACATACGTTTATAGTGACATATTGGTCCGAGCTTCTCACCTTCAGGCACAAGGGTTTGACCAACATATTTGAAGACCACAACCTGAATTCAGACAAATAATGCTTGAATTGCAATTATGAATGTGTTTATGTTAAAAACTCTATTGGTGTATTGATTTAAAAAATGTCTTGATCTCCTTTACAGCCAAAAAAATCAACAATCTTGCAGTAACCGCATTGTATAAAAACCCTCTTTGGGAGTTTAAGCCAATTATTGGTTGTTGTGTGTGTTCTTCTTATCATTCAGGACACTTGGTGCTAGTTTCTGCTTATTAAATTACTGCTTGTGAATTACCATTTGGGCAATTGCAGGTAATACACTGCCCAAATAGGACTTATTTTGAAAATGTGCCAATGTTGTCTAGGGACCATTTCTAATTTGTTTGGGAATCCCTGTTGTATTGAGTCATAAATGGTGGGTAAAATCCCCTCTGTCTTTTTTGTTTATTCAATGGTTTAATTAAAAGTTAATGCAGCAAGCGACGTTAGATGTTTGCTATTCAATTAATGTAGGGTATAATCTTCTCAAAGAAAGTATGAGTAAGTACAAGGAGTTGTCCTCGTAAGTTTCTTATTATAGGCAATTCCTCTTTATCCGATAAATTGCCCCTGAGGACATTGGAAATCCACATCCTGGGTGGTGTCGACACTGGTTTTTTACTCTTAATAGTAGTGGTGCATCCCCACCTGATTTAAAAACAGTTTTAGTTAAAATACATTATTTTCAATATAGATTTCCAGGTCTAAAAATTCCATTTTGTTTTTTTGGGGATTTTTGTGAATCAGGTGTGTATGTTGGGTTTCGGCAGAGGAGATCCCCAGCAGCGAGGAAAGGAGTAGAGAAAGGGTGTGAGATAGCGGCTTGTGTGGGTTTTTTATTGAGGGTATAAGGAAGTTGATGAAAGACGAAAGGTTCGTAGAAATAATGTGCGTGGGGAGTAGTGGGGAAGGGAGAGAAAGAGACATCACAAGGAGTGAGGAGGGAAACAGTAAACAGAAAAAGCAATGGTGAAAAGAAGGAGAGAGTCCAGTACATGGGATGAGCAAGTCCACGAAAAAGAGTAATGCAATGTTGGTTTCCCGGGCAAATCCATCTTATATCCAATACTGCCACACTTGAGTTCATTAAGATGGGACACACATAGGATTCACAGCCAAATAGTGTTAGAAATCAAATGATCAATAAGTAAGGAAGTTGCTTCAATTCGACACCATATAAGTTTATTTGACCACCACCCTATATCCCCATCCCACACCTTTAGCCTGTATCTTGTCCCTATTTCAGATACACATCTCTTCCACGTGCTCAGAACCTTGCTCCAGAATAACTAGGAAGAGAAGATACCAAAGAACTATTCTTCATTCTTCCTTCACTTAATCAATCTGCCGAAGAAAATATGTATATCGAGCTCGCACAAATTTGATAAGCTTTACGTGGACCACAGCCCCATTGAAGGTCACGGAGCCAGAGGGAGGTGGAGGAGTCTAGTCTCAGAACAGGATCCAAGACATGCATTCATAGTAGAGAGATTAAGAGAGGGGATCTAGAGATACGAGAGAAGTTACATACGATGTAAGTAAGATATATATATCTCAGAATTAGCTACCGACGACCAACTGGTATACATACCACTCATCAGATGGTTAGTAAAGATAGTATATTATACTAGATGAGCTAATTATATATATATATTATATACAGCTGAAATCACCCATAAAATCTTCTCACTTGCTAAAAACCTTGCACACCGCCCCAGCCACATCATTAAAAAAAACAAAATCACAGGCAAGAGGATTGAAGAAAACGTTCCTAGTAGACACTTGTTTTAGTATAGACTTTCTTTGTTCATATCAAGGTACTCTGGTGGTGCATGTGATGCTGTGTGTATCGAAACGCTCGAACATACAAGATCGTAAACAGAACGGTCTCATTATTTGAATGAAGTTCCGCTAACCCGCTATGTTTGGATGCCGTCTTCACAATATATATGATAATGCAGACACGTATATCGTAACTAGGATCTATACATGAATAAGATTAGATATAAAAGATCACATGTACTCATTCAAGATCATATGTTATACAATGGAGATACATCATGATGTAGTCAGTTACAGATACTTCTTTAGAGGGGGGGTATATACTTGGATAGCTTATACTAGATCTGATATAATGCATATACTTAAGCTGCGGGCCAGATTCAACTGCGACAAAATTTGCCAACGTTCGTCCGCCAGCCGTTACAGCCAAAAAAAGTATATCTGAGTACCGTAAGACACGTTGGATGTTAGTTTGCTAGAGCAAGAAGGAGGACCTTAAGATGGTAGTAGTGAGTGTTGTCCTATAAGGATAGACATCTAGACAAACAAGGCGGAGAACAGGAACACTGACGATGGACCACTAGTCGACCTAGATCATCACACTTGAAATGTGTGGATGGGCCCGAACGGCATATACAGATGCAACGCGTTCTGACCAGACCGCAAAGTCCGGACCCTATCCGCGCAATGGAAGCATTGGATGGAGGGTGTGACGCTAGTCATTGCTTAGGGGTTGGGTTCTGGATTTGATCGTCCGGCTAGTCTGTTTGTCATTTTGATAGTGGTGAAGTAAGGTTCAATTGAGAAACGTGCTGCCAAAGTGTAGGTTATTATGTTAATGTATAGGCAGTTCTGAAGCATACAGACCAGTTGATAACTCCGAGCGGCGGTGGTGAGATGGACGGACGGGGGCGCGATCGAACGCAGACGATGTAGGGACGATCGATAAGGCTTCACCGTAGGGGTCCGCGGGTCCCAGGACACTCGCCGTCCATCGAGACCAGAGCCCTAGGGGCATGGCGCGTGTGGGGGAGGATAGGCAGATGAGAGAGATCCGCAGCACAGAGTAGAGAGAGTGCGAGAGCATGCAGAGGGGGAGGAGGTAGAGTGCGGAGTGGAATCGCGTGCGGGCTAGAAGAGAAAAGAACTGGGAGTATGATTGACGTGTCGCCGTAGGTATGTAGGTAAAGTGGGTTAGAGAGATCGCAGAAGAGAGAGGAGAGGTGGAGGTGGAGGAGAGGTGAAAAAGAGAGAGTGGAAGAGGGTAGGATGGGACCGTGAGAGAGAGGAGAGAGGTGCGGGAGAGAGCAGAGAGTGAGAGAGAAGCTGAGGCGGAGATGAGGCAGGTGGTGAGAGAAGAGAGAGAGGAGAGAAGAGATGTGGAGAGGAAGGAGGGGGCAGGCGAGTAAGTGGGAGAGAGAGAGAGAGCGAGAGGGAATGGCGGAGAGAGAGAGGGGAGGACGGAGAGGTTGAGCAGGGTCGAGCCAGCACGTGGAGACGAGAGAGGGGAGAGAGAGAGATGAGGGAAGAGAGCGGGGGAGAAGAGAAACTGAAGAGTCGATGGAGGAGACGGAGAGAGGAGAAGAGTGGGAGAGGAGAGGAAGATGAGATAGAAGACGGAGAGGAAGAAGAGAGGGCAGAAGACAGAGAGAGCGGGGGAGAGGAAAGGGAGGTGCGTGAGACGTGGGAGGAGAGAAGAGCGAGAGAGTGGGAGAGAACGCCGCGGCCCGATTGAGGTGACGTAGGCGAGGAAGATGAAGAGCGTCGGAGAGAAAGAGAGACCCCGGAGTGGGAGAGGACAGACGAGACAGTGGGAGAGAGAGAGAGGAAAGAGGGAGAGGACAGAGAGGGGACGAGAGTGGAGAGCAGAGAGGGGAGAGAGAGAGACGAGAAAAGAGGGAACGAGGAGAGAGGAGAGAGAAGAGGAGAGACGACAGAGGAGAGAGAGACAAGAGAGAGAGAGACAGAGACAGCGACAGCAGAGAGAGAGACAGAGAGAGAGACAGAGCGGAGAGAGACAGATAAAGAGACGTCAAGGCGCCGTGACGTTTGACGCTGCTCCGGGCTGAATGGATGTTTTCAGCCGACAGTGCTCTGAAAAACAGCTTGGCTGTCGGCTGAAAACTCCAGCGATCAGCATGCTGGAGGACGTCGCGTGAGCCCCTTCTCAAAGGCCATCCTCATTGAGTATGCAGGGGCTCAGCGCAGAGCGTCAGCACGGCTCAGCGCGGCCTGTCCTCTATGGACTCGGCCAGAGAGACAGATAAGAAGAAAGACAGATAGAGAGAGACAGATAGAGAGAGACAGACAGGAGAGACAGACAGACAGAGACAATAGAGAGAGGACACGAGAGAGACACACAGAAAAAGAGAGAGACCACACAGGAAAAGGAAGAGACACACAGGCACACTCCACAGAACAGACACAGGCACACGACAGAAACAACACACGGACAGACACAACAGGACACACTGACAGACACACAGCCACACTGACAGACACACAGGCACACGACACACTCACAGGCACCTCACAGACAACAGGCACACTCACACACTCACAGACACTCAGTCTGTCACTCACACACTCACGGGTCACACGTGGCAGCAGTGGGGTCTCCGCACGGCAGTGGGCCCTTCACATGGATGGGGTGCCTCTCCAAGACATGGGACACACAGCTCAGCGTGGGCCTTAGCAGCAGCAGCAGGTCCCCCCCCCCCGAAGCGGCCGACGCCGCAGCACGCTCCGGACACCCCCGGGCAGCAAGCGAGGATCGGGGGAAGGTGATTAGGGGGAGATCATGGGCAGGAGACGGATGGCACAGGAGGCGCACGGGGAAGCTGGGTTGGCACTTCCCCCCGTCCCACGTGGGGAGCGGGGGTGCGGGGGGGCTGGATCGCGCACTTTGTTTGGGCTCCCCCTCCCCCACGTGGGGAGCGGAGGGTGCGGGGGGGCTGGATCGCGGCTTGTTTGGGCTTCCCCTCCGTCCCACGTGGGGAGCGGAGGGGGGGGGGCTGGGTTGCATGCGGGGCTTGGTTTGGGCTTCCCCCTCCGTCCACGTGGGGAGGGGGGGGGGGGGGAGGGATGCGGGGGGATATGGGTTGCTGGGGGAAACAGGCAGCGCAAATGGCAGGACATTCTGCTTGCCCTGTGCACGCGCGCGGGACCCAGGATTGCCGCCATTTTTTTAACTTTTTTTTTAACCCAATCAGGGAGGGGGATTATTTATTATTTAAAAAAAAAAAATTGGCACGAGCAGGGGAATTCATTGAGCTGCAGCACGGGTCGCCAGCTGCCTAAATCACTAGCAACGGGCGATGGTTATCATTATTTGCTGAGCACTGTATATATATATATATATAATATATATATTATATATTTTATATATATTATATATATCTATATATATAAATATGTCATGATACTGTATATATATATCAAATATCGATTTCTGACATATGATTATTTATTGGGTGAAGAAATTTGACTTAATCTCTAGTGATTTTGGTGTTAAGAAGATCCATTTTGTGTGGTATGTGCTGGATGGAATTTCAAAAGATCTTTCACAAGACAAAGAACATTAACAGAGAGAAAAATACCTTCAGTGTTAAGGAAGCAACAGTGCACATCCAAAATAAGGAGAATAAGCTTAGAACAATTTAATGGGGAAAAAAAAAAATGCTATACTGTACATATCCCAATTTTGAATTCCTGTAGTTAGTGAGTTTTTACTAATTCTACTGTACCTTTTTTTTAGTATGAAGGATGTAATGTATCTGATTGGATTAAATTATGTTAGTGGGGGGAGAGTAGCAAAAAAATATGTTTTAGTTCTTAATTTCTCTTGTGCTGTACTATACTTTAATCACTACAGAAGGATTGGGACAGCAATTAACTTTGTAATAATACTGTTTAGAAGCTTTGTTACACAATTAAATAATAGAAGCATGATACACATTTTCCCCTGTAGTTGTCCTTCCATGAAATTATCTTTTTTTTTTTTATAACAAATGGACTTTAGATCTGTAATCTGTCTGAGTTTGAATAATTTATAAAAAGGACTCATACGTTTGGAGAATATTCTTAAAATAGGAGCATAAAAAAAACATTGAAAAAGTTTTATCAGACCAAGATAATTTTGAAGTAATATATGCATTTAATATATTTCCAATAAAATTAATATCACGTACAGTTTGCAAAAAATAATAAATGATAATACAACTAAATAGATTAATAGAGATGATACAGTACATTAGCCAGTTGATTATATTAGCCAAATGTGGATATTGCATAAAAATAATAATGTGAGAGTTGTAATACAAAAACAGTTAATTAATAAATTTTAACTAACTATTCATGTGCAATTAGAATGAAGAAATATAAAAATGATAAACATTGGGCTTTTGTAAGACTTTTTTTTCATGCAAAATGGCAATTTTAACAATCTGTCCAAAAATCAATCTTTTCAGGATGCTTTCGTCACACAATGCTTGGTGCAATTTAAATAGTAATGCAGTTTTTGCCATGTTCATTAACCAATATTCTGCTCTTTACAAGGCCAACATGGGTGATTTTAAGCTTTTGTTGAACACCAAATACAAATGGTTTGCAATGTTAAACCTTTTATACAAAAACTCATTTCACTGTTAAAACATTTATTTTGGAATAAAATAAGCCACCCTTTTTACATAGTATGGTGGTTAGTGATTATACATTGAAAGGCATAAAATGTTAGTTTCTGAAGATATGTGTATGAATTTTTTTAAGTGTTGATAACTAAAGATATTTCAATAAAACTCCATCCAAAATACGTCTGGTAAATTTTGGAGTTACACAAATGCCAGTCGTAATTCATATGTAATCACTAGGGATGGGAAACTTTTTTTCCTGGGTTTGTATTTTCTTTAGTCCACAGATCAGTTTCAAAAATGCCATTCAACCATTTTGATTGTTTTTCAAAGACAGAGAGTAACAAAATTGGATTGTTAAAAATGACAGATAGCTTTTAATTTAGTGGTTTGTGTGTGTGTTATTTTGTTATTATACAGAGCTATCGGCTTCCTAATCTATTACAATTTATAGGAATAAGTTACATTAATAGCTAGGCTTACTATATGAATCATGCTTCTCAGTAAATGTCATAGACGGGGGAGAACAAGTGAACCTAGTATCCACGCACACAATCACAGAAATGATATGTTGTGTATTAAAAAATCTTTAATGTCATCAACGAAATAAAATATAGGGGTTTAAAAACGAACAGCACTGATTGTAATCAGAGTAACATTGCTGTATCGCTATGTAGATATAGACATACTGTATGGTAGATTCATGACAAGTCATCAGAATTCATGCTGGAAATAACAGCCTAATGAAGAATAGAGTGAAGGGGCCAGTAAAATAACTGCTGTAAAATAAACTGTTTCTACTGGTATCAGCTCGTGGTAAATCCCAGATATACAGAGTGTAATGGAGTAGAGATATCAAGGCTAACCTGCTTATTCAGGTAATGTGGTTAAAAGCAGGTTATCCCTGAGTATAAGGAAGGTAAGCAAGGTGCACTGTAATATGATTGTAGGAACCACTCAGCAGAAAAATGATCTCCGTGAGGAGAGCAACAACCATTGGTGTGTCAGCAGGGATTTAATAAATTCACTGCAGCTGAGAAGAGATAAGAAACAGCGTTGTAAAAAGATCACATGAAAGGATCAAAGGCGTGGAGTGACACAAGGTAAGATATTGTTCCCTGTATGTGAGATAAATAAATGCCTGTTGCACAGACCTGCAGACCCATAGCCCGATGTGAATGAGGGGCTTGTGTGTCTGACTACTGATGATTCATATCCGATCACCAGTAGTCCACAGCTGGCAATTGGAGCGGATCAACTGCAAGTAGGTAAGCCATGAGTAGGTCTCAGAGTGAGTATAAGCACTGTAACCGGCTTCCTGCAGAAACCACCCGAGGTGGTAACATTGGGGGAGGACACAGTGCTCATGTAAAGCTTCTAAATAAGCGCATTTCAAAAACACAACACACAGGGATAAGTATTCCGTTAAATGCCAGAAAATAATACACACGATCTCAAAGTGCACTGTCCCTACATCAACATTGATCATGGTATATCAATGTCGATGTGCTCGAGGACATGCCTGCTATTGAATGACAGCAGTGGTAGAAAATAGATAAGGTCCCTGAACAGGGGATTTTCCTGTTCAGGAAATGTGCCTCTAATCCAGCAGTGTGGTGGTTAACTGCTAGTAGTCAATTAAACCAACACAACCTGGTTGATTAGGTTTGTTAGAAAAGCCTGCCTTTGAGACAGGAAGAGAGATTGTTTCCGAGTCTACAAATGTGGGACTACCATAGGAACAGGTGTCTGAGCGCAGAGGGACTAGACTGCACGCTGCCAGCAAGACACAGGGGAAAGTACTTCTAAACCTGGATCCTGACATTGCCTTATCGCCCAAAGGTGTGGACACCAGAAGAAAAAGAAGACAGAGAGCTTCCCCTACAAGAAAAAAGATAAGACTTTCCTTTCTAAGACTTTTATATAATCTGCACATATCAAGATATATGTTGGGGGGGGGGGACATGCTAATCTAAAGGAAGTTGTTGACTGCATAGGTTTAACTAGAAATACTCCCAAGTGGAACAGAAGCTTACGTTTGACCCTTTATTTTCATGCGTTTGGATGGATTCTGTGTTAAAGAAACGGGCGCAATAAAGCCTATTTAATTTCACCTTAAACAGTCTCCATTGCATACCTCTGCACATGTCTTCTTACAGTCCCTTAAAGAGAAGTTCCTGCGATTGCTAAATCACAGCACGCAGGATCGTTGTCAGGGATTTGTAATGTAGAACGCTGGGACTCTGCAACAAGCGTGTGTGGGAGAGTGTGGCCAACGCGCGCGTTTCATGTAGGAAAGCTTCTCAGGGCATGTAATTCATAAGGGGAGGTCCCATTGGGTTAGTGAGGGTTTATATAGTCACATTTGGCTATCATGGTTAAACCCCTGAGTTGCTGGTCTGAGCAGGCAGGAGGCTCCCATTATAATAATACACTAATAGTGGGCAAATATAGAGCAAACTCAAAATGACAGACTCTTGAGCCCTCTGCTTCATGCATAAGATATACCTGCAGATAAAGAATTGGGGCTGAGTATCAGTGGCAGAGAATGTAAATTGAGTTAGTGGATGATTACATTAACTCAAATAGGTTGGGGTTAAGACCATATTCAAAGTCTTACATTCGTTTTGTATCTGTGATTTTTAGTCACTATGATGTGACAAATTGATAGGGAGAGCGCTAAATGAAACAATCCCTAGTTGATATAAATATCAATGACAATTAGAGATGCACAGTCTGGAACTCCTGTGTAAATATTTCCAGGGCATCATGAAAGCTCTGAGGTCCTGGACTGAATAACTGCAGTATGTTGAAAACAGTATAGTCTGAGGTGGTTGTATATATAGTATATGGTAATAGACGCCATCCATATTTCCAGAGGGTGATTGTAGATAAAGGGGCTGAATACGAACCCCCTCATTTAGTCCTGATGGATTTAATGTTCCCAAAAGTATAAATCCATCTGGATTCTATTTTAGAAGTTCAGTTATCCCACTCCCCCCGCCTGAGCCGGTGGAGGAGAATTATCTATTCCAATGAAGCACATTGCCTTCAGTCCCCATTTTGGCACCATAACATGGTTAGCCACAGGGGTGTCCGTTTGTTATGTATAGACCCTATGTGTTCTAGTATGCGTGTTTTGAATGACGGCATGTCTTGCCCACATATTTTTTGCAAATGTGCAGACCCCCTGTAGATCACTCCTGTGGTGTTACAGTTTATGAACTTCCGTATCTGATATTGCTTTGAATTGTTGAAGTTGCTGAACATTTGGAGCACAGTGATATATTGACAAGCCTTGCATTTTGACATGGAAGAACCCTCTACACGTCGTGGTAGCCATGTGACCCCTTGTATGGTGGCTATGGACAGGTTGATCTTTCAAATTTCTAGCCCTTCTATTCACCATAGAGGGATATGGGAGGTATAGAGTCTCTTAAGTCCTCGTCAGCCCTTAAGATATGCCAATGTTTCTGTAAAAACTTCCTTAGCAACTTCCATTGTTTGTTGAAGGTACCTATAACCTCACTATTTTGTGATCTGTTTTAGTTGGATTGCGTTTGACCAACTCAGATCTGATTTGTAATTGCTCGTTTATAGGCTTTCTTTATGATTTTTTGGTTATACCCTCTTGCTGCAAAACGGTTTCTCATGTCAATACCGTAGTTCAAAGTCCCTTACGTCACTGCAGTCCTCCTTAACCTGAGAAACTGACCCACTGGTATCCCTCGATCAGTGACCTTGGGTGATGACTACTGGCCAGAAAAATGCTGTTAGTGGCAGTACTTTTGTGGTAAATCGGGGGGTTCCAGTAAGTCATTGTTACCTTTGGAGATTGACAAGTCGAGAGAAAGCAGATTTTTTCAATACTGTACTCTAGGGTTAAGGTCGGTTGAGGTCATTGGTATTAAGAATCTCAATGAATTGCTTGAGCATAGCCTCCGTCCCCGCCATACTATGAGCACACGTCAATAAAAAATGAAGCCACAGTTCCACATGTGTGGGGAAAAATTCCAGGTTCTCAGAGAAAACTAACTCTGATTCCCACCATCCCAGATACAGGTTAGCGTAAGTAGGGGCACATTTGGTGCCCATAGCAGTGCCCTGTATCTGGTGGTAGATGGTGTTGTTGTGAACCAGAAGTTTTCTCCGCAGCACAAATTGCAAGAGTTCACTGTGAAGTTGTTTGTGGTTTTGATACCATTGGCTTCGTGTGTTGAGAAAGTATTGACTGCCCTAATACCCTGATCTGTTTAATGCGGAGTACAATCCCTCCAATTAAGAGTGACCAGGATGCAGCCTTCTGCTACTGTGATGCCCTCTAATCTCCTAAGGACATCTTTAGTGTCTTTATGAATGAAGGCAGGGCAGTAGTAACAAAGGGTCTCAGTACTTTATCCACGTATGAACTGGCATTTTCGTCAAATTGCCAATCCCGGGTGGGTCTCCCAGGTGGTGGTGTTTTGTTTTTGTGAACCCTCGGAAGGCTTTAAAATGTCGCAATCTTTGGTGTCCTGACCAGGATGTGTTATGCTCTTTTTTCTGAGACTCAATTTTTTTTATAAACCCCTGTTGAGTATATTAATCAACTCTTTATTGAATTTCAAAGTGGGGTCTGTCTGTAGAATCTTAATACATGCCCGGTCAGATAATATCCTTGTGTTCTCTTTTACATATCTCAGATTTCATGATAACCAGATTGCCACCTTGTCCGATGACTTGGTGGACGATGATTTGTCATTAGCCAGTTCTTTTAAGAGCTTGTTTTTCAATCCCGTTCATGTTGTCAATTTTTTTTGTCCATGGTAACGACTCTAGATCTCTAGTAACCATATTACAAAGTGTCAATGTGGGCTATATTGGTCCCCATAGGGCATACATTTTGATTGGGCCTGAAGTCAGTGAAGGGCCCTTCCCCGGAGTCTTTCTGATTCAGCCAGAATGGCTGATAGGTCATCCAAAACCTCAGTTTCCCTGGCATCAGGGACAGGACACCATCACGGATCGCTATTCCTCTGCCTAGATCTGTTAATTTATGTAATTTTAATTTTCGGGCGAACAGTTTTACATCTTTAACCCATTCGAAGATGTTCATATTACTGGAGGGGACAGAGATAGACCCCACCCCCCATCAAATGTAGTTTCAGTAAATGTGTCAGAACGAAAAAAATATAAGCCCAAGTCTGTTCTCCATTGTTAACCTACCTGTTCCATACTACTCACCGACACATTTATTCGAGCAAATGCCCGATTTGTACCTGGAGATACTTGGAATCCGCCGCTGCTCACTTGCATGATCTGCGTTGCGTTTGCCTTCCCAGCCACGGTTCATGCCTGGCTGAAGGGGGATCTGTATCTGTAAATGATAACCAGAAGAATTACTAGGCGGCAATGTTCGTTTGTCCACCAGATGGCATAAAACTCATGATAACCAGAAGAAATTTACTAGGCGGCAATGTTTCGTTTGTCCACCAGATGGCATAAAACTCATGACTTAAGTAAATGTGTGACTTTGCAAGTTGTTTCGTTTACTATACCAAAAAAAGATACTTATCCCAGACAGTATGCTACAGTATTGTAACTTGTTTGAGACTGAAGGAAGAGTTGCAAAAATGTATCAATTTAGGCTTTACATACAGTAACTGTATTAAATAAAGACAAAGATCATTTTCGCTCACTATTCTACAGAGCATGAGGTTTCAGTGGAGCCCGCTTCCAAAAACCTGACAGAAGTTATGCTATTTGATATGGGCCGCTATTAATGAACAGAGGATAAGATGGCAACAGTTGTTCAAATTTATCAGTATATCGAAAATTATGACTTACAGATTTCGCAACTCCTCATTGTGGAAGGGCAACGAGCAATAAGGAAAGGTATGTAGTGACCCAGTTTTCACCGTATTGAGCCCCATTTGTTGGAGGTGGTATTGGGGTGTGGCACCGGTGTTTTTCCCGTATCTATGATAATGGAGGCGGCAAAAGGCGAAGGGTGTTGTTTAAAACGAAATAAGAAGCGACAGTCCTGCCAAGCAATGCGCCAGAACCAGAACCAGAACCAGCAGCAGCACCAGTTATCATGATGCCCTCGCCATCGGTGACAACCCTGAGATGGATTCGCAGCCAGTTTTGATGAAGCTTGCATGTACCTAAGCGATTCCCGTGACTACAGTGGGCTAGTCCCTCTGAAACTATCGACGTGGGTGAGATGAAAGCTGGACTGGAAGTGGGCCGGCGCAAGCTGAATGGGAAATTCAGTAATACAGTATGGTGAGTACTATTATTTTGGTGGGGCTGGCTGGGTACTTCTTTAGGGGGCTGACCATTACTGTACATTAAAACTTTTCATTTTTGTTTTTCCTCTGAAAAGAAAACGGCTAATGGGGGGATTTCGATGGATAATATTGTGCTGTACAGTACAGTATGCTGATGTTTTCCAGCCAACATATACTGTGTAATAAACCCGAATAAATAAAAACATGCATTTATTCTACAGTACATGTTCAGTAATACTGCACATACTGTACTGGGGCAGATGATGTGTTTGCAGCAGAGAGAGATTTAAATAATATTGTACAGTGAGCAGGGGGTTCCCTGAGCCAGAAATTAATGCTCAGGGAACCCCCCCCCCCCCTGCTCCTGATCATATTATTAAAAAAAATACACACAGCAGCCGCAAAAAATAAATAAATAAATGACAATAAATACATTTGAAATACATTTTTATTGATAGTGTAGAGTGCAGGGGTCTCGGAGCTGAACCGCGTTGGTTTTAGTCTGGGGACCCCGTGCCCCCGAGATCAGGCCCCTTTAGGGGTGCCGGTATCCCCTCGCGTTTAAAGATCCCGATCACGTGACGCGGCCTGTAAACCAACAGAGAGCAGAGGGATACCGGCACCCCCTAAAGGGGCCTGTATCTCGGGGGGCACGGGTCCCCAGACCTGAAACCTGAGCGTTCTGTCTGGAGACCCTCTGCACATGTACACTATCAATAAAACACATACAATATACAGTATAAATAAACACTCGTTCTTACCTCTTAGCGTCTATGCGCTATGGTAAAGAAGCATTATTTTATATATTGTAAGTGAGAGGGGGTTCCCTGAGCCGAGAAATTAATGTTCAGGGAACCCCCCCCCCCCCCCCTGCTCCTGATCAATATTATTAAAAAAATACCACAACAGCAGCCCGCCAAAAAAAAATAAATAAAATGACAATAGTAAATACATTTGAAATACATTTTATTGATAGTGTAGATGTGCAGGGGTCTCCGGAGCTGAACCGCGTTGGTTTTTAGGTCTGGGGACCCCGTGCCCCCCGAGATACAGGCCCCTTTAGGGGGTGCCGGTTATCCCTCTGCGTTTAAAGGTCCCGATCACGTGACCGCGGCCTGGTAAACCAAGCAGAGCAGAGGGATACCGGCACCCCCTAAAGGGGTCTGTATCGGGGGGCACGGGGTCCCCAGACCTGAAACCTGTGCGCTTTTGCTCTGGGACCCTCTGCACATGTACACTATCAATAAAACACATACAATTACAGTAATAAAACATAAACACTCGTTCTTACTAGCGTCTATGCGTCTATGGTAAAGAAGCATTATTTTAATAATATTGTAAAGTGAGCAGGGGGTTCCCGAGCCAGAAATTAATGCTCGGGAACCCCCCCCCCTGCTCCTGATCAATTAATTTAAAAAAATACAACAAGCAGCCGCCAAAAAATAAATAAAATAAAGACAATAAACATTTGGAAATAATTTTANNNNGGTAAAGAACGAGTGTTTATTTATACTGTATATTGTATGTGTTTTATTGATAGTGTACATGTGCAGAGGGTCTCCAGAGCAGAAGCGCACAGGTTTCAGGTCTGGGGACCCCGTGCCCCCCGAGATACAGACCCCTTTAGGGGGTGCCGGTATCCCTCTGCTCTGCTTGGTTTACAGGCCGCGGTCACGTGATCGGGACCTTTAAACGCAGAGGGATACCGGCACCCCCTAAAGGGGCCTGTATCTCGGGGGGCACGGGGTCCCCAGACCTGAAACCTGTGCACTTCTGCTCTGGAGACCCTCTGCACATGTTAAGAGGATATACCCAGATAGATATCCAAGAAGCGTTTGAGTCAGCTGAGTCCATGGATAGACCAGTACTCTCAAGAAAGCAAAAGAGACCAAAAAGTAAACCACCTTTAGCATATGGTGAGGAATGTCCATTGTTTATTTCCACATATAGTCGCCAAGCACGGAATATACGTGACATAATTATGAAACATTGGGCTACTTTATCTTTAGATAAAGATCTAACAAAATTTGTAAAAAATGGTCCTAAATTTACATATCGGAAAGCGCAGACATTGGCGTCACATCTTTCACCCAGCTTATTCCAAACAAAATCAGAATTTACAAACATAAGGGGGATACCCAAAGGTTTTTTCCAATGTGGAAACTGTTCAATGTGCAGGTATGCATGTAAAACCAAGACCATAAAGTATGATGATAACAAAAAGAGCCATGTTATAAAAACATTTTTAAATTGCAATACCACCTTCACTATCTACTTGTTACAGTGCGGGTGCTCCATGCGGTATGTTGGCCGCACAAAAAGATCTTTAAAAACACGCATCGCGGAACACGTTCGCTTAATAAAAAAGAATGATGTTACACATCCAGTGCCCCGACATTTCTCTAAGTGCAGTGGGGGTGGTATTGAGAATTTTTCATTCATGGCCCTTGAACATGTTCCTCCACATACGAGGGGAGGAGACAGGGAGGGTACGCTTAATCGGCGTGAAATGTACTGGATATACACCTTGCGCACTCTCCACCCACTTGGCATTAACCAGGAGTGGGAACTTAAACACTTTCTGGCTGCCTGAGTGGAGGGGGAGTGTGTGTGGGGGGTGTTACTCCAGTATATTTATAATTATGGAATATTGCTATGTGTGAACAAGTCCTATCTAGGAAGTTTTGTTTGGCTTTGGTGTATATATTATGTCTGCCACATCGCATTTCAATTTATACTGTTATTTGATCTGAATATGTTATGCCTTGTGTATA
The DNA here is from genome assembly GCA_036426205.1 of Ascaphus truei. NCBI lineage: Eukaryota > Metazoa > Chordata > Amphibia > Anura > Ascaphidae > Ascaphus > Ascaphus truei. The sequence continues at coordinate 167,562 of WSYH01000743.1, forward strand.
GGGATATATGCTATTTCTTTATAAATCCATCAGGAGACGGTTGATCCGCATCATCCGATTCTAATATGACAGATTATGTAATTCGTGTTGTTCTATTAATTATATATTATGTGATTATGTACTATGTGAGCATTACAATGTCTTTGTTTTTAATCCCAAGCTTTTTACTGGTAATAGGTGTTTATGTATGTCTATTATGTTTTATATATGTGGGTAATATGTATTTGGTCCCTTTAATAGGATGACGTCCAACTCTGACCCTGTGTTGAGATGTGGGAGGCACTTGCCAATTAGGGAGGTGCCTAGTGTACACGTCATTTCCTATATAAGATCCGGTACTGTGTGGGGATCTTCACTCTTTGAAAAAGTCTTTCTATAGACGAAACGCGTCAGAGTGGTGCTATGTATGCTCACTGTGGAGCTTAATAAAGTTTTTTGAATTTTCCAAGCGTTGGTTGTGTGGAGTGCTGTGACCGCGGTTACCAGATCCTCCCTCTTACACGTCATATCCGGATAGGAGCACGCCGACACCACGAGGAACAAAGATGGCCACCGGAGCGTTCTTGTAGCTACAGTGCAGAACGGGTGTCGTGAGTACACAAGAATATATGCAGTTATGTTTTAGGCAGTTGTGAGGCTACTTGGCACCGCACTGTGATTTACTGTGGGGTCTTTTCTTTGAAGAGGCTCCGCTGTATATCTATGGATAGACCAGCCCACTGCCTGCATTCCCACTGCCTTCCTCACTTATGACTGTATAACTTACTTATCAGTGGTGTCAGCTCCAAGTATTATGGGACATATGCAGACTCAATAGTGCTGTGGTTTAGGAGACTCGGTACTCAATGGGTTAACACCCAAGTGTTTTTTTTCCTCTGCACATGTACACTATCAATAAAACACATACAATATACAGTATAAATAAACACTCGTTCTTTACCTTAGCGTCTATGCGCTATGGTAAAGAAGCATTATTTTAATAATATTGTAAAGTGAGCAGGGGGTTCCCTGAGCCAGAAATTAATGCTCAGGGAACCCCCCCCCCCC
>WSYH01007232.1:977-33964 GCA_036426205.1 Ascaphus truei
GGAGGGGGATTGAGTAAGAGAGGAGGGGGGATTGAGTGAGAGAGGAGTGGGGATTGAGTGAGAGAGGAGTGGGGATTGCGTGAGAGGGCGGGGATTGAGTGAGAGAGGAGGAGGGATCGAGGAAGAGGAGCGGGATTGAGGAAGGGGAGGGGGATTGAGTGAGGGAGGAGGGATCGAGGAAGAGGAGCGGGATTGAGGAAGGGGAGGGAGATTGAGTGAGAGAGGTGTGAGAGAGGATTGAGTGAGAGAGGAAGGGGATAGAGTGAAAGAGGAGGGGGTTGAGTGGGAGGAGGAGCTACAGAGGGGGAGAGAGTGACGGGGGGATTGAGTGAGGGAGCGGCTTGTAAGAGGGTGGGGGAGTGAAAGAGAGAGAGTGAGAAAGAGAGGGAGGAGTAAGAGTGATAGAGAGTGTTGGAGCTACAGAGAGGAATGGGGAGAGAGAGGGAGGAAGACTGAAAGGGACGGTGAGAAATAGAGGGGGGAGGGAGAGGATGAGAGGGGAGGAGTGTGAGAAGGGGGTGAGAAATAATGGGGGGTGACAAAGTGAGGAGGTGTGTGAGAGGGTGGGGAGTGAAAGAGAGGGGTCTCTGGTGGAAACTAGATTTATTAAGCATTTTTTATTTGAGGGGGTTAAGTGCCCTTTAGGACTAGAGAGAGAATAGATATACACTTTTCGATTAATTAAGAGGCTGTTTTTCTATAATAAACTGGGAGAGTTTGTTGGTATTTGGAGAAGTCGAATACAAAAAAGTATCCCTCACCTACAGCTTGTAGAATAGAGATACAAATGACCCCAATTGTATACACTCAAGACACCTAGTATTTCATCAAAGGATAATAGGAATCATAAAGGAGGAGTACTAGATACCTATAGTAAATGATGGAGACAGAGCAAATACCCCTTAAATAAATTATTATTTACCCACCTTTGTACCATTGTGAGGTGTGCGGGTATCACTCTGTGTTGTCTCTTTTAGTATTGGGAGAGACTGAGGTGGAGCCCATGAGCAAAGGAATCTCAATAATTCAGAGAGGTAAGAACAAGCTATGCTAGGGAACAAATGCAAAGTGCTCAGGACTAGGAGAGAGAACAGCACAACATTCTCAGGACTAGGAGAGAGAATAGCACGTGTGCTCAGGACTAGGAGAGAGAACAGCACTGTGTGTTCCGGACTAGGAGAGAGAATAGCACGTGTCCTCAGGACTAGGAGAGAGAATAGCACGTGTGCTCAGGACTAGGAGAGAGAATAGCACGTGTGCTCAGGAGTAGGAGAGAGAACAGCACTGTGTGTTCCGGACTAGGAGAGAGAATAGCACGTGTGCTCAGGACTAGGAGAGAGAACAGCATGTGTGCTCAGGACTAAGAGAGAGAACAGCACCGCGTGCTCAGGCTTGGTGATGGAATGTCTTGGGAAACTCTGTTGGACTGAATCTAGATGTAGAGATGCCTGGAAGCTTTTGAAGTGAGTAAGGATCATACCGTGTATTAGAGTAATAGGTATTAGAGTAATAGGTGGGGATGTGCAGGGTAGACCAATATTTTGCTTGTAGCTTTTGAGTTCTGTAAATATATTTGTGCTGCAATAAAGGTGGCTTGGCAGTGTAAGTTGTTTTAAGCCTTCATGGTGCCTGCATCTACAACAGAGCCATGACACCTCCCTGCGTTACACAATGTGTGAGCTTTGGAATCCTCCAAGGTAACACTCTACGTGTGAGCTGTGGAGTCCTCCCAGGTAACACTCTACGTGTGAGCTGTGGAATCCTCCCAGGTACGTGTGAGCTGTGGAATCCTCCCAGGTAACACTCTACGTGTGAGCTGTGGAATCCTCCCAGGTAACACTCTACGTGTGAGCTGTGGAATACTCCCAGGTAACACTCTACGTGTGAGCTGTGGAATCCTCCCAGGTAACACTCTACGTGTGAGCTGTGGAATCCTCCCAGGTAACACTCTACGTGTGAGCTGTGGAGTCCTCCCAGGTAACACTCTACGTGTGAGCTGTGGAATCCTCCCAGGTAACACTCTGCATGAGTAACTTTCCTTAACATACTCTTTACACAAGAATTGAAAGAAAGAAATGGAGCATTGGAACGAAACCCTTGTTTGTGATTGCTACATCTCCTGCTACATGTCCGGGAATCCTTATGACAAGCAACGTGGGAACACACCTTAACGTTTTAGTCCCAAACTGGCTACAACATTTCCACAAAGCCTCAACTGACATATATACTGCATGTTTCATATTACATACTGTTATCACCAGATGTACTTTTAAAGTACTGTAAATATATAATCATATTGAGCACATAGTTCTATGGTTTTCTATATAAATCAAATCTTTAACCCTTAGAGAGCCCCATGATGTAATAGCTACGTGATGCCCATTTGCTAGTTTGTGGTGGTAGATCATGGGAACACGATGTGAACGCAAGAGGAGGATGACATGATTGTACCATGACCCGCCCAGCAAGTAGCAAAGGGTTAATGGATGTCTTTATCCCATCAGAAGTGAAGAATCTTGTTCTGCGTGCCGTACCGGCACTGCATGGGTTAAATATGTCCTCGTTAAATTGGATATTTTACCTGTACAGCTGTCTTCCTCGTGGAGAATTTTCTGTGCTTAGGAAATATCTGTTTGGATACACATGCGTTTTAGTGTGTTGCTGTGCATTCTGGGTACAGGTTACATCATCACAAATGTGTCAGGTAATACTGTAGTATGTGGCATTAAGGATACATGGGTATATGTCTAAAATGTGTGCAATAGAAGTGAATACTTACAGCTTCTGCGCGGCTTCATCATACGCCAGGATCTTGATGACCTCCCAGCTCCCTGATGTGAGGTGTCGTATGCTGACAGCTTCCGTTTTAGCCTGCAAACACAATCATTATCATGCAGCAAGTAGAGAAAATGCGACCTTGAAATACAAGATGTGTCCTTTAAATATATCAGTATCAATGCCTGCTTTACTCATTTTAGTATATGTCCCATGTAAGGTGCTAAGCCATGTTAGAGTATAAAGTTCAGACATACAGAATGCGGCCACTCACTATGGGTTAAAAATGAATAAATAATAATTACAGAACTCAAAAGCTATATCAAAAATTATATTAAGAAGAATGTCCCGAATTCTCAAAATCCCCACTGACAAATATATTAACAATACTGAAAACCTTAAAATGACTAAAGATTAAATAATGGTGTATATATACTGTATACAGTATAGAATGTATATATATATATTACCTGGCTGGCACCTTGACACAGAAACCAAAGGTTTTGGGCACAAATCACCCCTTGTCAAGGATGTGCCAAAGTAAAGTAGAGGTAACCTGCGTTTATATACCCTACTGTATAATCTTGCACACGTGTGACCTTCTGAGGTGGCCACCATTATGCTTCTGACATCACGCCATCCATCAGATGTCATGACATCATCGCGTTTCTATATCACTACAACTTTGGTGTCGTCATGATAACCCTTAGTGTCTGTGAATTCAAACATACAAAGCAAAATGCTGACAGTGCATTACATTCATCTTTATATACAGTACACAATGTTGGACAAATATAAACATACAGTACAGCACAGTATACACTTCTCACGATCACTTATACAAGTCCATACAGGGTCTAAAAGTGATCAAGCATAGAATTGGCAAACAATATTTCTCTCATACATATAGAAAAGTGCACAACGCAGTCCCATACTTAAATCTACATACGTTCCAGGTAAGTGCAAAGCATTATATACAGTTGGGTCCGGAAATAATTGGACACTGACACAATTTTCATAATTTTGGTGCTGTACGGTACCACAATGGATTTGAAATGAAACAACCGAGATGCAATAGAAGTGCAGATTTTCAGCTTTAATTCAAGGGGTTGAACAAAAATATCGTATGAAACGTTTAGGAATTGCAACCATTTTCATACACAGTCCCCTTATTTCAGGGGTTCAAATGTAATTGGACAAATTACTGTAACATTTTATTTATGATTGTGTTAATTTGTAATACTTTGTCGAGAATCCTTTGCAGGCAATGACTGTTGAAGTCTGGAACGCATGGACATCACCAAACGCTGGGTTTCCTCCTTTGTGATGCTTTGCCAGGCCTTTACTGCAGCTGTCTTCAGTTGTTGTTTGTTCATGGGTCTTTCTGCCTTAACTTTTGTCTTCAGCAAGTGAAATGCATTCTCGATCGGGTTGAGATCAGGTGATTGACTCGGCCATTGCAGAATATTCCACTTCTTTGCCTTAAAAAAACTCCTGGGTTGCTTTCGCTGTATGTTATGGGTCATTGTCCATCTGTAAAGTGAAGCACCGTCCAATCAACTTCGCTGAATTTGGCTGAATCTGAGCAGACAATATATCCCATCAAGCTGCTTCTGTCTTCTGTCACATCATCAATAAACACTAGTGACCCAGTGCCATTGTAAGCCATGCATGCCCATGCCATCACACTGCCTCCACCGTGTTTTACAGATGATGGGGTATGCTTCGGATCATGAGCCATTTCAAGCCTTCTCTATACTTTTTTCTTCCCATTATTCTGTACAGGTTGATCTTAGTTTCACCTGTCCAAAGAATGCTGTTCCATAAGTGGGCTGGCTTTTTTAGATATTGTTTAGCAAAGTCTAATCTGGCCTTTCTATTCTTGAGGCTTATGAATGGTTTGCACCTTGTGGTGAACCCTCTGTATTTGCTCTCGTGAAGTCTTCTCCTTATGGTAGACTTGTATAATGATATGCCTACCTCCTGGAGAGTGTTCTTCACTTGGCTGGATGTTGTGAAGGGGTTTTTCTTTACCATGGAAAGGATCCTACGATCATCCACCACTGTTGTCTTCCATGGACGTCCAGGCCTTTTTGTGTTGCAGAGCTCACCAGTGTGTTCTTTTTTTCTCGGAATGTACCAAACTGTTGATTTGGCCGCTCCTAATGTTCCTGCTATCTCTCTGATGGGTTTTCTTATTTTTGCAGCCTAAGGATGCCCTGTTTCACTTGCATTGAGAGCTACTTTGACCGCATGTTGTGGGTTCACAGCAACAGCTTCCATATGCGAATGCCACGCCTGGAATCAACGCCAGACCTTTTACCTGCTTAATTGATGATGAAATAACAAAGGAATAGCCCACACCTGTCCATGAAACAGCTTTTGAGTCAAATATCCAATTACTTTTGGTCCCTTGAAAAAGAGTGGGCTACATATTAAAGAGATGTAATTCCTAAACCCTTTCTCCAATTTGGATGTGAATACCCTCAAATTAAAGCGGATAGACTGCACTTGAAGCCCATATTCATTATTTAACTGTAACTTTAATTTATTTTGGTACACAGCCGAAATAACAAAACATGTATCAGTGTCCAATTATTTCTGGACCTAACTGTAAATATATATATATATATATATATATATATATAAATATATATATATATACACATACACTTTATGTATATATAGTTGCATAGTGCTATTACAGTGTATAATGTGAACAGACTGCTGTAGTTATAACAATACTGTACTTGCTGTATATGAAACAAAATCTATGCTGGAAATATAAAAATCGTGATAAAGGTTCTAAGTGTGTATAAATATGTATAAATATGTATAAATATGTATAAATATGTATAAATATGTACAGTATGTGGTAAACTAGAGGCAGCCGGAGTACGAAAGTGCTCCCTAAGGTACTGGGCTGATATTCTACATTTTATTTTAAAATAACCAATATATTTAAAGGTCAATCCCGCTATTTTACAACCAAATACAGGCAGATCTATAATAGAAAGTATATACATATCCTAATATATATGAAATATTTCCCCTCCGCTCTTGTCCCTCACAGCACCTTCTCCGATTCTTTTTCCACCTGATGTCCTCTCTAATTTCCCACATTATCTTTCCCTCATCATCCCCCAACTCCTCGCACATTTCCCTTTCTTCCCCTACGGCACACCCCTCTCTCTGTCCACTGAGGTGCTGAATGGTGCCAATGAGGAACCCAAATTATCAGCTGCCTCCCACCCTCCCTCACTCTAGGAACGATTCTACACCCCCACTCGCCTCTTTCTTACTCTTGCATTAAGGGTGTCTCATCTTTGCACATTTTACCTCTTCTGCTCTATCACATCTTAACCCATTTTCACTCCTCTTTAGACAGCACTCTCTTTCAGTCAATATTTGTTAAGCACCATCTACAAATTCACATCTTAACAGAAGTACAGTATCATTGCATATTGCATCTCTCCCTCTCCTCCTCATCTCCCCCCCCCCCCACCCCTATGCCAGTGAGTTAAGCCACAGACGTTCTTTTGTGTATAATTGCAATTGTGGCGATGCCTTAAACTCAGGGAGTGGGCCAGGGGAGGTGGAGGGAGAAGGCATGAGCCTTGGGGTGGGTGGGGAGCCTTTGGAGAAGTGGCGGAACTTGGGGGGGCGACAGAGTGGGGCTGGTAGTTTGGAGGAAAAGGTGTGGGCTTGGGGAGGGGGGGGAGGTATTGGCCTGGGGGTGGGGGGCAGAAGGTCTGGTCTTGGGGAGGAGGGGGAGAGAGGAGACATTGGCCTCAAGAGTATATTAAATACTGTACACTCCTTCCCCATAATAATTTCATTTGCAGATTCAGATTCCAAATCCGTCTCAGACGGTTTTAAACGGCAATCCAAGGCAGCGGCTTCTTTTTGCGAAACGTATGTTTTTTATATATAGAATTGAAGCAGGGGGTCTCCGGGGAAAAAACACACCATTATTTTCAGTTCTGGGGACCCCTGCTTCAGGAGGTACTAACCTGTGAATTATGTGCCGGCAACCGCTCCCCTCGGCTACCAGGGTTAACAATATGTCCGCTTTGCAGATATTTCCCGGCCTGCGGGCCAATAGGAAGCTGTGATATTTTGGGTGCGACTTCCTATTGGCCCATGTGACGCAGGGGCTTTAAACTTTAAAGCCCAGCATGCTGAGCTGGAGCAGCTACCGGCACCTACTTCAGTGGTCAGTATCTCCAGAAGTAGGGGTCCTTAGAGCTGAAATTAGTGGGGCTCAGCTCCGGAGACTACCTGCTTCAACCAGCCAACTTCACACTGATGATCCCCATTGAAACATAAGCAAATAGGAGAGGGGGGGTGGGACTGAGTGCGCTACACAGAAGCAGGGGGGGTGGGACTGAGTGCGCTACACAGAAGCAGGGGGGATGGGACTGAGTGCGCTACACAGAACAGGGGGGGGGAGGGAGTGCGCTACACAGAATAGGGGGTGTGGGACTGATATGCGCTACACAGAAGCAAGGGGGGGGGGGAGTGCGTGCGCTACACGAAGCAGGGGGGGTGGGAGGTGAGGTGCGCTACACAGAAGCAGGGGGGGGGGGAACTGAGTGCGCTACACAGAAGCAGGGGGGGATGGGACTGAGTGGCGTAACAGAAAGCAGGGGGGGTGGGGGACTGAGTGCGCTACACAGAAGCAGGGGGGGTGGGATGGTGGTACACAGAAGCAGGGGGGGTGTGGGACTGAATGCCAGATACACAGAAGCAGGGGGTGGGACTGAGTGCGCTACACAGAAGCAGGGGTGGGATGAGTGCGCTACACAGAAGCAGGGGGTGGGACTGAGTGCGCTACACAGAAAGCAGGGGGGTGGGACTGAGTGCCTACACAGAAGAGGGGGGAGGGGGGATGGGACTGAGTGCGCTACAAAAGCAGCAGGGGGGGGGGACTGAGTGCGTACCAGAAGCAGGGGACTGAGTGCGCTACACAGAAAGCAGGGGGGGGGACTGAGTGCGCTACACAGAAGCAGGGGGGGTGGGACTGAGTGCGCTACACGAAGCAGGGGGGTGGGACTGAGTGCGCTACACGAAAGCAGGGGCAGGGGGGGGAACTGAGTGCGCTACACAGAAGCAGGGAGGGGGTGTTGGACTGAGTGCGCTACCACAGAAGCAGGGGGGGGGACTGAGTGCGTACACAGAAGCAGGGGGGTGGGATCTGAGTGAGCTACACAGAAGGTGGTGTGGGGGACTGAATGTCGCTACACAGAGCAGGGGGGGTTGGATGAGTTGCGCTACACAGACAGGGGGCCGTTGGGAATGAGGCGATAACAGACAGAGGGGGGGGGGGATGGTGCGCTTACACAGAAGCAGGGGGGGGGGGACTGAGTGCGCTACACAGAAGCAGCAGCCTGTGAGGAGGGACAATGTAAAGCGTAGACCACTAATTACTGAGCTATATGCTGCTTGTAGTGGATGAGCAGGTGATTAGTTGCTCAGCCAGTACCAGCACCATATAGCAGATGACAATGAAATGGACCAGTCCCTAGGAGGTACAGATATATCAGAACCAGTGCATACCTTGCCGTGGCAAAACGTATAGTAGTAAAATTACAAACAACAATGTGTTAGGTTTACAAAAGAGTCTATATATAAGTCCCACTGTCCATATATGTAACAGGGCAATAGGGAGGAGAATTCTATTGTTGATATAGATGTTAAAATGTGAAAAAATGTAGTATTCAGTCCACAATGCTGACTGTAAGCTGCCCCAAAACCACGGATCACCAATCCTGGATGTAGAACAGAACAAAAACCAAAAAGAGAAACCGGAGCGCTAATGGGTAAACAGCAGATGTAATGGTGGACAAGAATAAACAAACAGCCAATAAGTTTGTTATTACATAAAGAGACAACACAGTATGTACAATTATGTTATTCTAAATAACCTAAAGATGGAATAAAGGAACCAAAAACCTTTGCCTGTGTGGGTGTGAGAGGGGAGGCCCAGTGTGGCTGTAAACCTGGCTGTCCACTTTAGACACAAGGTAGGTGTCCCCCCGAATAATGGTGCTGCAACGATCCTCAAGAGCCGATTCAGGAACCGATGTTGCTGCCACTACCCTCCTGTCCCGCTCGTCCCTGGGTGTTCCATGCCTCTCCTGTGCTGCGCTCGTCCCTCGGGTGTTCCCATGCCTCTCCTGTGCTGCGCTCGTCCCTCGGGGTTCCCACTGCCTCTCCTGTGCTGCGCTGTCCTGGGTGTTCCCCAACTGCCTCTTCCGTGCTGCGCTCGTCCCTGGGTGTTCCCTGCCTTACCTTCTGTGGCGTAAGTCCGGGTGTTCCCATGCCTCTCCGTTGCTGGCTCGTCCACTCGGTGTTCCCACAGCCTCTCCCTGTGCTGCGCTCGTCCTCGGGTGTTCCCACTGCTCTCTGTGCTGCGCTCGTCCTCGGTGTTCCCATGCCTCTTCCCTGTGGCTGCGGTCGTCCTCCGGTGTTCCCAACCTCTCCTGTGGATGCGCTCGCCCCCGGGTGTTCCCACTGCTCCTTGTGCTGCTCGTCCCTAGGGTGTTACCACGCCATCATCCGTCCACCCAGGACGCAGATCCAGCAGCCGAACCCCAGACGGCAGCACGACACCCCCGAGTGGGAACACCGAGGGACGAGCGGGGCAAAGGGAGAGGTAGTGGGAACACCGAGGGACGGACGCAGCAAAGGAGAGGGCAGTGGGAACACCCGAGGGACACGCAGCAAGCGCGGAGAGGCAGCTGGAGCTGGGAACACCCGAGGGACGCAGCGCAGCAAGGAGAGGCAGTGGGAACACACGAGGGACGAGCGCACGCACAGGGAGAGGCAGTGGGAACACCAGGGACGAGACGCAGCACAGGGAGAGGCGGTGGGAACACCCCCGAGGACGAGCGCAGCACACGGCGAAAGAGCAGTGGGAACACCCGAGGGACGAGCGCAGCACAGGGAGAGCGATGGGAACACCCGACGAGGACGAGCGCAGACACAGGGAGAGGCAGTGGGAACACCCGAGGGACGAGCGCAGCACAGGGAGAGGCAGTTGGAAGAACCGAGGGACGAGGCAGCAAGGGAGAGGCGTGGGAACCCCGAGGGACGAGCGCAGCCAGGGAGAGGCAGTTGGGAACACCCAGGGACGAGCGCAGCACGGGAGAGGCAGTGGGAACACCCGAGGGACGAGCGCAGCACAGGAGAGGCAGTGGAACACCCGAGGGACGAGCGCAGACAGGGAGAGGCAGTGGGAACACCGAGGGACGAGCACAGGGAGAGGCAGTGGGAACACCCGAGGGACGAGCCGCAGACAGGGAGAGGCAGGGGAAACACCCGAGGGACGAGCGCAGCAAGGAGAGGCAGTGGGAACCCCGAGGGACGAGAAACAGGAAGGGAGTCATGTGGGAACAACCCAGGGACGAGCGCAGCACAGGGAGAGGCAGCGGGAACACCCGAGGGACGAGCGCAGCACAGGGAAGGAATGGGAACACCCGAGGGACGAGCGAGCACAGGGAGAGGCAGTGGGTAACACCCAGGGATGAGCGCAGCACAGGGCAGATGCAGTGGAACACCCGAGGAACAGAGCGCAGCACAGGGCGAAAGTTGAGGACACAGCAAGGACCGTGAACTGACGGCGAGGCAATACAAAAGTGTAGATCACAGCGATGGGTTTGGCCCACTCGACCTTATTATCTTACGAACGCTTTGTCAAGAGCAGTTTCCGGTGCCACCCGCATGCGTGCTACGCTTTGAAACCGCCTATGATACGTTGTAACTCTCGCAACTTCCATCTTAACTTGGACAACTATCGCGTCGGTCTACTTTTGAAAAAGGCGGTTGCCTTTCACGAATTCCTTTCAAACTCCCGCCGTTCTTGCGATTCAAATAGTCGTATTCCACGCTTACTTTCTAGTTCCACACTAATATTCTCTATATCTCCCATCTCTTAAGAACATTAATTGACGAACAATAACCATGAATCTACCACCACAGGCCTGCAATGATCTCATTGTTTTTGTACACGCAGTGACCTCCTCTCTTCACCCTTTTCGATTCTCTTCTTTCACCTCCATGCCCTATTCCCAGTCCTTCTTTAACTTGATTTTCTCATGTTTGCTACTATCCGACGTACGGAACCGAGTAGTTCATTAGTATATTGGTTTTATTGCCGCCAACACAGTCAGTACCCCCCGTTTCTAAATACAGGATGTAATATTACGTTGCTGTGCACAACGGTTCTTTATCTATCAGTCGCTACTGCAACCGACAATAGATTGCAGGTTCTGTAGTTTTTCTTAAGGTGGTTCAATACTATGCGCATCTATAGCTTGATATTACTTGCCCATTTTCCAGCTTCCCGAGGCATGATAGTTTCAAACCTGTGTCTCCGTCCCCGCTTTACCGATCACGATCGTCGTCTCCCTCCCTTTCTTGTTTTCTAAGAGGATCCCCGTACCCCTTACCACTGATTTCTTACGTTTGTCGCTCTCTCTGCCGTTTAGAAGAACGTCCTCATATAACTTGAGTGATACCTAGTAGAGATGACATACAAATACCCAAATGAGAGGCACCGAAATTTGGCTTATTCTTATATATGCGTACGCGTTGCAGACGCTCAGTGGACCAAATATACCAGAACCACACCGGTTAAATTTCAAATTCCACACTCCCTCTTCCTACTGTTTACCAGCGTCCTGCTCCGTTTGCTCCCTATTTTCCATTTAGTAATGTCGATTATATGTATCTTGTCTCTTGCCAGTCCGTGACGCGTGGCCCAATCATGTAACCCCAACACTCTAACAAGTAATACTCCATTCCCAATTACGCCATACAGCCAAGGCTTTAGTGGTTGCCAAGGCGGATGTACCCCGATTGGCTTTGGAGCGTAGCGGGTCGCTCGAGTAAATTTTACTTTCGTCTTCAAACTGTTTACGTTATCCTTCCCCTATCTTTCTCTTGGCATTATTCTCTCTCGTCCTCCGCACTCAGCATTTCCCTACCGATCTCTGCTAATACCCCTCTGCAGTCTCCTTACTTGTCCCGCAATACGACTCGAACAGGCAGCGCTTCTATCCATCGCCCCAACTATTTCAGTTTTATTTAGCCATTCGGTCTATCTAGTTCCAGGTTAGGCTACGCTTCAATTCGGTGCATCAATCCCCCGCAGTGGTCACTGCGCACCCCGGCATAAGAAGGCCGCAGGAGGCACAATATTAGGGCACCAAATAGAAAACGGGAAACTGAAGAGGACCCGTCCTTTGGCCGGCTAGGACTTTTCTACGTCCTCTCAAAGTGCCGGAGTCCAAGAAACGCCGAACACAAGTGAAGGTAAGGACGCGAAGAGGCATCAGGAGATAGCGCAAGAGTACAGTTACCTAGCCTACAGCTTCACCAGAGATGAAGACAACGGGGAACATAGAAAGTCGATCCGGAATGGCACTAGGGGTGCAGATGGCGGAACCCAGGTATGGCACACGGGCCAACTCGAGCCCTATGCATGATGTCAACGACGGCCGACAAAATTAGGTACCACAGGGGAGGGAAGTGTGAAACGTAAGGACAAGGCAGGCAGGGTGAAACCACCCAAGAGCGGGACCGAACGGACGCGAAGGGAAACTGAGAGAAGTGGACAAAATGATCAACGAGCAGAAGTCAGATAGTCGCCGTGTGCGTGATACTCAACATGGAAGGTGATAACGAGAAGTCTTGACATCAACAGTAGTGTAAGCTTAAAGCGCAACAGGGATCAAGCAACCCAGCTACGCTAAAATCCGCACAGCGCAGATCTAAAGTGCCTGCCAACAGGTACGGACACCAGATACCAGAGCGCGGACAGACAGGGAGAAAACGCAACAAGACGACGGATCCCTACGGACACAGGCCGCTAACTGGCACCCCCATATATTCGCGCTCCCCCCCCCACCCTCTTCACGAATTACCTCCGACTACCCGCCCACGCCAGCGCAGCACAGCGGAGAGGCAGTTGCCGAAAACACCCCTCGAGGGACACGAGCAGCAGCAAGCGGACCGAAGGCCACCCCCCGGCTGGAGAACCCACCCAGAAGGCGCCCGCATCCCCCCCACCTCCCCCCTCCCCGCGCGCCAGCCACAGGAGACCGGACAGTGGGACACACCCCCCGAGGGACGAGCAAGCCAGCACACGCGGCGAGAGAGAGGCAGCTGGGAACACCCCCACGGCAGGGACCGAGGCAGCCACAGGGAGAGGCAGTCGGGGAACGCAGTGGGAAAATCACGAGGGACGAGCGAAGCACCAGGAGAGGCCCAGTGGGAACACACGAGCAGGCCAACCGACTCCGCGCAGCACACAGGAGAGGCCCCCCCCCCCCCCCGGTGGGAGGTGGGCCACCCACCCCGAGGGACGAGGCACAGAACCAGGGGCGGAGTCCGGCCGAACACCCGACCCCGGGCCGACGACGCAGCACAGGGAGACGGCAAGGGGGAAACATACCCCCCGCACGGGTGAGCGCCAGAAGGAGACGGCAGTGGGAACAAACCGAGGGAACGAGCGCAGCACAGGGAGAGGCCACAGTGGAACACCCGAGGGACACCGAGCACAGGCACGAAGTCTGTGCGGAACACCGACGGGCACGGGGCGCAGACAGGGAGCAGGGCAGCGGGAAACCCACCCCGATCCCGGGCCCCACCCGAGGATAGCACCAGGGAGAGAGGCCCCTGGGGGGAACACCCGAGGACGCCACAGGGGAGAGTTAGTGGTAACCCGACAGGGACGAGCGCAGCACACGGGCCCCAGAGGCAGGGGAACACCCGTAGGCCCAACGAGCCGCCGCAGACAGGGAAAGGCAATCGTGAACCCCCACCCCCCCGAGGGACGATTAGCGCACCCGCACAGGGAGCAGCCCAGCCCGTGGGAACCCCCCCCCCACACCCGAGGGATGAGCGCAGCACAGGGGAGAGGCCAGCAGCTGGGAAAACACCGACGGACCGAGCCGAGCACAGGGAGAGGCTGGTGGGAACACCCGGAGGCCCGAGCGCCAAGCCACAGGGGAGAGGCCCCAGACCGTCGGGAAAACAACGCCCCACGAGGGACGGAGCGAAGCACCAGGGAGAGCAGTGGGGGAAATACCAGACCTCCGGGACCCGAGTCACAGGCGCAGCACAAGGGAGTGCGGTGGGGAAAACCCACCGAGGGACCAGCGCAGCACAGGCGAGCAGGCAGCCGGGGAAACACCCGAGGGCCCCGAGCCGCAGCACCAGGGTAGACCGGCCAGTGGGGACACACCCCAGAGGGGCACCGCCAGCGCAGCACAGAGGAGCCGCAGCAGTGGGACACACGAGGGACGAGCGCCAGACACAGCGGGAGGTAGTTGGTGACAACGCCCCCCGAAGGGTCGCGACCGCGAGAGCAGCACAGGGAGAGACGTGGCGAAACACCCGAGGGATGAGCGCCAGCACCATGGGCAGAGGCAGTCGGGAACACTTCCGAGAGGCCCCCCACCCCCCGACTCGGAGAAGCAAACAGGGCACCCGCGACGACCCCGGAGACGGCCAGTCGGGAACAATACCCTCCTTTCCCCCCCCGAGGGACCGAGCGCCCAGACAGGGAGAGGATCCCCCCCCTTTTCCCCCCTCCGGGGGAACACCTGAGCAGGGACGGAGCGCCAGCCACAGGGGAGGCCACGTGGGAACACCCGACCGGGCGAGCGAAGCAACCAGGGACGAGGCCCCGCGTGGGTGGCGAACACCACGAGGGCGACGAGCCACAGCACAAGGGACGGACGAGTGGGCAACACACCCGATGGACCCCGAGCGCAGCAAGGCGAGCTAAGGCCAGGTGGCGAACACCCGAGGGACGACCCCCCCGCGCAGAAAACCCGGGACGAGGCGTCGGGAAAACACCAGAGGGAAGAGCGCAGCACCACGGGCGACCCCCCCGGCAAGTGGGAACACCCGAGGGACCGCAGCGCAGAAAAGGCGGGAGGAGGCCGTGGGAACACCGAGGGACGACGCGCAGCAAAGGCGAGAGGCAGTGGGAACCCACACGAGGGACGCCAAGCGGCAGCACAGGGAGCCACCCGGCAGTGGGCGAAAACACCGAGGGACGAGTGTCGCTGCAGCACAGGGACGCCCGCAGTCGGAACCAACCCGGAGGGACGAGCACAGCACTTTTTTTTGTGTGCCTTTTTCCTACCGGAGAGGAAGCCCCCGGGACTCACCACCCCCCCCGAGGGCGACGACCAGGCGCACAGGAGAGGGCCAAGTCGGGAAACACCGAGGGACGACCCCGCGCCCCCCCAGCACAGGGAGAGGCCCCTGGTGGGAACACCCCCGCCGAGGGTCAGAGCGCAGCACAAGGGAGACGGCAGTCGGGAACAACCCCCACCCGCAGGGAACGAGCAGCCGCCAGGCGCAAAGAGGCCCCGGTGGGGAATACCCGAGGGACGGCGCAGCAAAGGGAGACGGACAGTGGCCCGAACCTCCCCCCCCCGCCAGCGGCCCTCCCCGACGAGCACAGCACAGTGACCGAGGACCCCCCGCGTGGGAACACCCCGAGGGCACGAGAGCCAGACCAGGGAGAGCAGCCCGGGAACACCGAGGGGACGAGGCAGCACAGGGAGACCCGGCAAGTGGGAAAAAAACCCAAGCAGGGCCACGAGCGCAGAATAGGGAGACAGAGGAAAGGGGGAAAGGTAAGAAGAGGGGGTAGGAGAAGGAAAAGAAAAGGAGAGAGGACAAGAGAGGGAGAAGAGGGACGGAGAAGTATGAATCAGAAAGAGTGACAAGGGGCGTGTCTCTCTCCCCCCCCCCCTCCAACTACCCTCTCCCCCAGATTACCCTCAATCATGCTCCGCTCACCACCCCCACCCCCGCTCGTATC
This sequence comes from Ascaphus truei, assembly GCA_036426205.1. Taxonomy (NCBI): domain Eukaryota; kingdom Metazoa; phylum Chordata; class Amphibia; order Anura; family Ascaphidae; genus Ascaphus; species Ascaphus truei. The sequence goes on from WSYH01007232.1 coordinate 16,600, forward strand.
CTTTCTTCTCCTCCCCACTTCTTTTCTCCCCTTCCCTCCCCCCCCCCCCGCCCTCTCCCCCTTTTCCCCCCTGCCCTACTCCCCCCCCCACCCCCTCCTCCTTCCCATTTCCCTCCCCCCCCTTTATCTTTCCTCCCCCCTTCCTCATTCATCCCCACGCCCCTCTGTTTCTTACCCCCCCCTTTCACCTCCCCCCTTCCCTTTCGTTCACCCCCCCCCCCTCTCCCCTCTCCCCTCTCTTCCTTCCCCCCCCCCTCCTCCCCCTCTCTCACCCCCCTCTTCCTTTCTCCCCCCCTCTTTACCCGGCCCCCGCCTTACACCCCCCACTCCCCCCCCCTCCCCTTCCCTCCCCCCCCCCTTTTTCTCTCTCTCTTTACCTCTCCTCCTCTCTCTTCCTTCCCCCTTTCTTTTTCCCCCCCCACCCATTGTCCCCTCTTATCTTCCTCCTTTTTCTCCTCCTCCTCTCTTCCCCCCCCCAACTCTGTCCTTCCCCTTTACTTTTCTTCCCCCCTCCCCTTCTGTCTTTTCCCCTTCCTTTCGCCTTTCCCCTTTCCTTTTCTTTACCCCCCTCCCCCCCCCGGCCCCTTTCCCTTCCCTTCTTCCCTTTTTCTTCCCCTTTTTCGGAAAACTCCGTACTGGGACCCCGAGACGGCCAGCAAAGGGAGACCCCCGGCAGTGGGGGGAACCTGACGGCACCTTGAGCGCTAGACACGGGAGAGGCGCCGTCAGGAAAAACCCGAGGGCACTGAGGCGCAGCCACAGGGACGAGGCCCCCTGGTGGGACTACATCCCCCCCCCGCACGTGACCGAGCGGCAGCACACCTGGAGAGGCAGTGGGAACCACACTCCGAGGGTCACCGAGCGCAGCACCCGGGAGAGGCAGTGGGACCACCCGTAGGACGAGGCCGCATAGGGAGATGGCTAGAGTGGGACACACCCGTATGGCAGATGGCGCAAGCGTGAGAGGCAGGGTGAACACCCCCCCGAGGGCGAGAGCCCCAGCACGGGTAGGAGGATCCCGTCGGGAAACAATTCCATTAGAGGTGATAGAAGCGAACTCAGCAAGGAGCCCCTTAGAGGCCTAGTGAACACCTCTGATTCTCCCCCTTTCTCCCCCCGGGTACTTGACCGAGCCAGCATCAGGGAGAGGGGCAGTGGGAACCACACCGTTGGAACGACGCGCACGCACACAGGGACGAGGCGTGGCAACAAAAAATCTCCGAGGGACGGCGAGCGCAGTAAAGGGAGATAGAGGCGTCGGGGGACAAAACCCCGGGGAACCCGCGCGCACAAGCACAGGGAGAGGCACGTCTCTAGTGTGGGCAACACCCGAGGGACACGATGTTCGCACGCACAGGCGCAGAGGCCCAGTCCGGGAACAAAGAGGAAGAGCGCAGCAATGGAGACGCAAGTGGGACACTAACTTCCAGAGGGACGAGCGCCAGCACAGGGAGAGGGCCCCTTTCAAGTCGGGACCACCCGAGGGACGGCCGCACTGCAAAGGGAGCGGCAGTCGGGAGACACACCCGAGGGACGATCAGGGACAGGCGGGGTGCAGTTTCTTGGGAACACCTGAGGGACGAGCAGGGCCAAGGGAGGACGTTGCAGTGGGACACACTCCGAGGGGATCCGAGATAGCAATGGGAGAGGCAGTGGCGAACACCACCATGAGGGATCGAGCAGCGGACGGCTGAGGAGGCGTAGCTGGGATAACCACCGAGGCTGACGACTTCCAGCACAGGGAGGGCCGTGGGAAATCACCCCCGAGGGACTGCGCGCAGGCACGGGAGAGGCAGTGGGAACCAACCGGGTTAGCGAGCAGCACAGGGAGAGGCAGTGGGAGACATCCCCGAGGGAGACGCGCCAGCACAACGATCTGAGGCAGTGGGTAACACCCAGAGGTAGGGACGAGCCAGCCACAGGGAGAGGCAGTGGGAACACCCGAGGGCACGAGCGAGCACAAGGGAGAGGTAAGTGGGAACACCCGAGGCGAGCTCGAGGTCCCAGCAGCAGGGAGAGGCTGTGGGAACACCCGAGGGACCCCCGGGATCATGAGCGAAACACCAGGGCACGACGGCAGTGGGACACTCCGAGGTACGAGCGGGGGTCACAGGCAGAGTGGCCCAGCGGGAACCACCCGAGGGACGAGCGGGGCACAGGGAGGTAGTGGGACGAACACCGAGGGACAAGCGCGGCAAAGGTGATGAGGCCTAGTGTAGCCCAGCATTCGGTTCCTGAATGGCTTGAGGATAAGTGCAGCACCATTGATTCTTTCGGGGGACCACCTACCTTGTGCTACAGTGGGCAGCCCAGGTTTACAGCCACCACTGGCCATCTTCTCGCAAACACCACATAGGCAAAAGTTTTTTGGTTCCTTATATTCTATGTAGTTTATTTCTTTATAACCTCATTGTTACATACTGTGCTGTTCTTTAGTGTTATACATCACAATTTATTGCTGTTTGTTTATTTCGTCACCATACATCTGCCTGTTTACCATTAGTGCTCCTGTTGCGTTTTCTTTTGTTTGTAAGGTTGTGAATGTATGTGAGTGGTGTTTCTTTGGCTTTGATCTGATTCACCATGCGTGCTTTTAAAGCTGTATTAACAGCGAGCATTAGATTATATGGGCTCATGTGGAACATGGATTTGTAAGACATTAAGGGGACATTGTGTGCTCATTTGCATGTCATTTCCCAGAATCGCTTGCTGCAGTGGAAGCGCTGTATTGGTGGGGATAATGGTTGAAAGGGGCGGTTGCAGACCCTGCTAAGCCGTGAATGGTGCTCCACAAGTGATTTTTATTTGCTATATGGCAATATTGGAGGTTTCTTGTTGCCTTTTTCAACCCAACCATACCTCTCTCTCTTTCTCTCTCTCTCTCTCTCGCTTCACAAACCATTCAACAGGTTCCCTATAGGCTTAAGCTTGCTGCATCGGTCACAGCTTTGAGCACAGCCAGGGTTAAGATGCATAGCCAGTAAACCCACCCAGACAGCCGTTCCGACCTTAATGGGTCTCCTTCATGTTTGGCACTGTGTGCTCATTTGCATGTATTCCAAATACCTTCCTGCAGGGAAGTCTGTGGTGTTCTGGGTGATAATGTTGTGAAAGGTGGGTTGCAGACCGTCTAAGACATGCAAATGAGCATACCAGTAATATATTTCCAATTTATATATCTAATATATAAAATAGGTACAGTGCTTGCACACATGTTCGGACTTGATTTGTCACTTTTAATCCACCAGTCATCCGTCACCAAGATGGTCTTTTTGTGGCAGCACAGTATTTCTGTCAAGGTGGCAACCTGGATGAGGATTGGTACCTTTCGTGGACCTTCTGGAATTTGTGTTAACACATAATTATTATGTTTTTATAACAATTTTTTTTTACAGACTACAGGAACGGCCATGGGCGCAAACATGCGCCCCCTCCTATGCCAACCTATTCCTGGGGACATGGGAGATGGAATTGGGTTTCAGGATGGGTAATGAATTGGGCTGTGGCCAACATGTGTTGTTGTGGTGATGGTTATCAGATGATATTTTTCTACCTGTGGGGTGGGTATTTCCAGACTCTCACAACCTCACAAGACGCTCAACTACATTGATAAACTAAACACAATGACGTCAGTCTAGCCTCCATATTAAGTATTGTGGTGAGAGGGGGCATCTTACAGACATTTCCCCGTTAAAATGCCAACGGCCACACATGCAGTTATTACAGTCATGAGTTGCCACCCATTTCATCAAATATGAGGTTCTCCCCGCTCAGAGTTTTTGATTCGAGTAAAAGAAATGCATCCCACCCATTCAGTCTATTTGAACATGCAGGATCTAATGAAACTAACGTCTCTATTCTTCGCATTCAGGGAGGATACAGCGAGTCAGTTATAGAACAAGGAAGGAATAAGGCAAACTCAACACGTGACATGTGACTCTCGATTCTAATACCGAGTCGAAAAAATATGGAGAGTTGGCTCCAAAAATACGGTCATAGGGTCACCCTTAAATATGGAATGGCACGAGCTATAAGACAGAGTATTGGTGTTCTCCTGACGGACACCAGAGTATGAGCCAAACTTTTGGCGTGATAGTGTTGATTTGTTAGTGTGGTAGATCCTAATTACCTCCAAGATTTCCTGCGTTAAACAGTCATCTACACCTTGTAAACCAGTCGCATTCTTGTTCGTATATCAAGAAAACGGGGTTTTGCACCATGTAGAGGGTGCTCGGCGTGTCAGTAAATGGAGGCAAGATCTGAATTCTATGATTCAAATGGGGTTCGTAGGTACATCATTAGGAGATCTTTGAACTACAAGTCCAAGGCAGTTATCTACTATTTGTTTTGCACCTGTGGCCAGATCTATGTTGGGATGACAACGAGGCAGCTGCATTTTCACATATTAGAACATGTGCAAAATATTCGCAGTTCCTCTAGAGATCTGGCCGCAGGACGCAAATTAACTTCAGTTGCCAAGCACTTTCACCTTAAACATCAGGTACATCCAACTAATTTGAAGGCATTCGCTATTGATCAGGTCTCTCTTGGAATAAGAGGTGGAGACATTGAGAGGTCCTTGCTCAAGTGTGAATATCGTTGGATCATACAACTGGGCACGACGCTCTTGCCTCAAGGCCTAAATGAGTACATGTGAGCGCCATGTTTCTTTAACTGGCGCTCACATGTGCTCAATTGGGCATGTTTGGGATTTGAAACTCCCACGGTGTACTTTTTGTAAACAAACATCTACATGGATTCTATGTTAGCGGATGCCTTGAGAGGGGGCTCACGCGAGCGTCCGCAGGCGTGCTGAGGCGCTGGAGTTTTCAGCCGACAGCCAAGCTGTTTTTCAGCGCGCTGTCGGCTGAAAACATCCAAACAGCACGGAGCTGTGTCAACGTCACGGCGCCGTGACGTCGGCGCCGTGACGTCAGTGCGTCGCGGGCGATTGGCCCAGCGACATCACTGCCCCGCCTCCCTCAGTCTCCCCCCGCCTCCGATCGCGCCCGCTGGCTCGCCTGCATGGGCATGAAATGGTGCAGATTTCAGCAGGCGAGCCTCAGCGTCAGCGCGGTCGGCTCAACCCTCTATGGCCTCAGCCTTAGATCTTTAGAAATTATAATGTTTATTATCAATATATTGGGACATTGAGTCAATGTATGAGGTTTTAAATCTCTGTTTAAGGAACTTCATTATAGCTGGTAAAACTACATGTGTTTTACATGCTATGTGGCTCTATTGTGTCTTTTTCTTTTAAGACACTGTGGCTGTTACACTGTTGCTTTAGTGATAACTATTACATCTATTGTTGATGAAATATGAAGGGTATGCATACTCATTAACAGTGTATCTATTGCAGGGAAAGGCAATTTTGTATATAATGTTTTTAATTCTGATTTTGTCTCCTCCTTGCTATTCAGATCAACCCCATGGGAACTCTGTTTAGCTGTCAAAACTCTCCTCCCACCTACTCCTGATTGGAGCAATGTTTGGCCAATCTGGCTTAAATATGCAACAAAATGAATCCGATTAGACCCCTAAGAAAAAGCCCATATCATGGCGAAACGTACGTCGGGGTGGTTCACCTATTCGGGGTAGTTTGCCTGTTTCCTGGGGTACCCCCTGCCTGACTGTGCTGTCGTGCTTTGGCTTCACGCAAAATATCAGCTGGATCCATGCCTCTGCTGTGTTGCTGAGCCGCAAAGGACTCACATGTGTAGTTCTGCTTACTGCTGTTCTGCTTTCCTGTTCGTCCGCAAGCTCCGGTATCCGTGAGTTCGGGGGAGGAGGTTTTCTTTTTTGATCCTTCAGCGTCTTTCAATGTTTAACAACAGATGTCTATTTACATTGAGTGATAATCTGCTTTAAACCTCTGGACTTGCTTCTATTGGGATCCGGATGAATGCATATTAATGCTGGATGGACTGTGTCAATATTGATTAAACCTTTCTGACACATCACTTTGACTTTTTAAAGGATTATATTACATCAGAGCGCCATCTCTGTTAACCCTAATTCCCCTTTTCCTTCATCTGAGAATACTGTTCATAGGGTACGTTTTTCCTATCACTGTGCTTATCTATGATGTATTATTAAGGGAGGTCTTGTCTAATTTAGGCAATTATCACAGCGGCCGGTGTAATACGGGTTAGGTGAAAGGGAATCCTTTTTAACCTTATTCTACCTATTAGGTTCATATAGATTTTTGTGTAGCTGACAGTTAGGGCAGGTATTTGGGTTTCTCTAGACCTCAGGAATTTTATTTCATGTTGTAAATATTTGTGACATTGCTTGAATAAATGTTGTATTTTTTTGGACATACATAGTGCTGATTCAGGGATCCTGTTTGTTTCTTGTCATATACTTATTTCCCTTAGCACCGTCAGCGGTGAGTCCATTATTTAATGCAGTCTGTTGCGGGTATCTTTTGTGTGTATATCTATCTATCTATCTATATATCTATATAAATCTGAACCCTGTTATAACGCGGTCCTCGGGGGCCACCCAGTCAGACCGCGTTATAACCGGGGTGGCGCAAATTGGAGAAAAAAAATGGCCGCCACGATCAGGGACTTCGCGACCGCCGGAGGGGGAGAGCTGCTCTCCCTGAGCCTGGTGTCGCAGTGGCAGCCCCCCCCCCGCCAATGATGTGTCATTGTGGCGTCACGGACGCGACCTGACCGGAACGCTAGGTCCCGCTTCCTAGTAATCATACCCCGCTACTATTACAGTTAGCTAAACTAAGATGTGGGCCCCAGGAGGCAGTCACTAGCATTAGTTAGCCTAGCACTACCTGGGGGGGCTGTCTCATCCGGCATCCGTTAATGTGGCGGGTGACCGTTAAGAGCGGAGTCCCGCGCAGCGGTCCCTGGCAGTCAGGGGAGATTTTAAAGGTATATCCATACTGCTGGTAGCGCGGGATCTGCGAGCAATTTATACACCGACTTATATGTCAACTGGCAGCACTGTAATGAGTGTGAGTCATCATTGCATCACATGCTTGTGTGCACACTAACCAGCAACGCTAGAATATGGATAGGTGTTGTGGCAGACTTGCAGGCTATCAGTGTGAGTCATTGGTGTTTATCATGCAGTAACACTATATTGAGTTTGAGACAGTAGTAACATTACCTCACAGCTGTATCATCCTTACCCATTCTGCCACACTATCTAGTAGGCAGTCTAGGTGATATACTGTATTAGGAAGGTTTCCTTATAACCGTGAGGTTTTGCATTACATCACCCACAACATTTACCACACAAGAGAGGGGTTAATTACCACGTCCTTAGGTTTTAACATTTGTGTGTAACTTTCTTTCTCATATGTTAATAAAGAATTTACTTTTAAAATATGAGTAGGGGTTGAGTGCTCCTAATAGGGATTCTGCTCTCTTTGTATACCAATGTTCACATATCTTCCCTAGCAGCACCCCCTATCACAGATTATTATCAAACACTCATATACAGGCATACCCCGCATTAACATACGCAATGGGACCGGAGCATGTATGTAAAGCGAAAATGTACTTAAAGTGAAGCACTACCTTTTTTCCACTTATCGAGGCATCTACTGTACTGAAATCATCATATACGTGCATAACTGATGTAAATAACGCATTTGTAACAGGCTCTATAGTCTCCCCGCTTGTTAACAGCTTCGGTACAGGTAGGGAGCCGGTATTGCTGTTCAGGACGTGCTGACAGGCGCATGCGTGAGCTGCTGTTTACCTATTGGGCGATATGTACTTACTCGCGAGTGTACTTAAAGTGAGTGTCCTTAAACCGGGGTATGCCTGTATTAGCTGAGTGGAGTCTTTGTTTGGCCTTTGCCCTTCTATCCTCCCCCACAGCAGAGGTACAGGGAGGAAGGGAAAGGTGTGTGTGTGTGTGTGTGTGTATATATCTGTGTGTGTGTGTGTGTAAGTTTGCCAAAAAAAACAAAAAACTTTTTTAATGTTAAAAACGGGAGCCACGTTAATACAGCGTTATAGGCGGATTCACGTTATAGCGGATTGCGCTATAATGGGGTTGAGCTTATATATATATATAGTATCATACTTTATCTCATATATAGTATATATACACAACCTAATAACACACACACAACACACAGACACACACACACACACACACACACACACCACAAACACACCAACACACACACACACACACACACACAGCACACACACACACAATCAACTCAGTTTTAAAGCCACACCACACCACACACACACACACACACACTAAAAAATGATTTGCGGTCTTGGTTTGCCCCTTTAAATAAAAGGGGGGAAAAGTCTGCCTTTTTGAAAATGATAACCGGGTAAAAGGAAGTAGCCAGTCCGCAGCGGATCCAAATTACGGTGAAAATGTTCCCCATTTCTGATGCGCACAGCCTTTTAATGCTTGGCAAAACACTCGATTATCGTACAGATTTTGCAGGGGGGAAAATGGGAATTTTTGCATTGTTAGTAAACTTTGGTAAAAAGGTCGTACATTTCTAAAATTAAATACTAAGATCAAATAAAAACTTGCTAAATATATATACTGTATACTGTATATTTGCAAAGACTTGTGAGGTTTTTTTGCTGCTAAGGCTTAGGAATGCTGGCGAGGAGCAGGATTTGATGCGTCCCGTTATAAACTGTGCATCATTTAACTCTTATTTGCACTCAGGGAAAATAGGAGCAAAGTCTCTTGGCGAAAATGGAATGTTGTGTCACTTTATTCATCAGCTAACGGTGTGTTTTCTTTCTCGCCGCTGTAATAAAAGAACCATAAAGGTCTCTCCGTGTTATTTATTAATCTGGGAAAGACAATTTCCACTTGCTGTGTTAATCACAGACGGGAACCTTTTTATGGGATGTGATGCAGGCCATAAATCACCAACGAGTTGGCCTGTGTCAGTTCTAGCGCAGCGCTCTGCGCTGCATCTTAATGAGCAGTCTGGGAGTCCCCTGGTCACAGGCAGCTTCTCGCAGGATTCCTGGTAACACACAGAGCAAGGAACATCTTCTCTGGGGTCTCTCTGAACATTCTCATACTGTAGAGCAGCAGTGTGCAAACTGGGGGGCGCACAAGATTTTTTTGGGGGGTCGCAGGCAGTTGCAGAGGTTCCGCTCTCATCCCCAAGGCATTTAAATTAAATGCCGGGGGGCCACACGAGGCATCTGCAACCTCTACTAACTGGGATTCAGCCGGCTTCAGGAAGCGTGACCTTGGCATTGCGGCTTCAAATGACGCCGCAGGGTCATGTGATGTCACGGTTGCCCTGGTAATATGCCGTGAAATGATGCCGCGGGTCACGTGACATCACACGACCTCGCTGCGTCATTTGACACCAGACGAGGTAAGGAGGGGGGCGGCCAACAGAGGTGGTAAGGCGAGGGGGTGGGCGCCGCAAAAAGTTTGCGTGCCCCTGCTGTAGACTCTACATTGTAGAGTACGTCCCTAACCTTATACTCGGTCTGACGGGTTTGTATTCACCTCCCAGGAGTTCACCTTTTTCTTGAGCTTTTCTGTGGGAAGTGCTTGAAATATCTATGTCTAATAATTTGGCTAACTTCGCGGGAAGTACTGGTGCGGAACGCGAGGGAGCTCTTTTTAGTCCTTTTGGACTCTTTATTTCTTTGTTAATCATCCACTAAAATAATTCATATATTTTCTAAAGATCCAGGTTCCTGTGCTATTTGTGCCTGCTGTTGCTCTGCATTTTTCTTTTTGTGTATGTACGTACGTACTGTACGTATGTCTTTATTTCTATAGGGTCATTAATGTATATGGCCTGGGTCCCCCTTGCCCCTGTTTGTCCCCTTATCTTCCCATATGCAGCGGAGGCTGGGGAGAGTGCGGGGGGATGTGCAGTAGCAAGCGCAAGCGGCAGCCATTAGGAGTATAGCACAGCAGGGGAACTACACTCCCCAGAATGCTGTAGGGGATGATCACGAGACGCAGCACAGCCAATAGGGCTTAGAGATGCATGGCAGTTAGAATTCTGGCAGTTGTGGTTCTGGCAGTTAGAATTCTGGCAGTTGGAGTGACTGCCAGTTGGAGTAAGGACAGAGAAAAGAAAGGTAGGGTCTGGGTGTCAGTGGCACCCAGATTAACCCATTAGGTCCAAGATAGGCCCCACTCACTAATCAGATTGTGACCCCCAGCTATGGACATTTACCCTGTAGCTGTATACAGTTAGTATATAGTGCCATTTGAAGACGCCGCACAGTGATTTGCGGACTGTGGTCTGGGGCCGGATCACCACCGCACTATCATAGACTATCAAAGGAGAGACCCTCCTACCAGAGTTCAACCCACGCAGAAACTGAGGCTTTGCTGACATCGACATCCCTGGATCATTGGATCCCTTTTGCTTTTCGGCAATACCCGGGTGCTGGAGCACCTGGGCAGGTACCGCACAACGTGCACCAACTATAACACTTTTGGTTACTGTGGGCAACGCTGTCTCAAACATTGGGTGGGTTGGCTCTTGTGGACACCAGGGAGGTTGGGTGCCCAGGGGCAGCACCTCAGTACTTTGGGAAAATCTCATCAGGGGTGGACACTACGGTTGGAGGGCACAGTGGTGCTACGGTCGTGCGAGGCCTATATTGTATGTGGGTTAATGATATACCTAGTTTTACCTGTTTTTAGTAAACTGTTATTAAATACTAGTGTGTGATCTTATTGCATTGGGTCCTGTGAAGGGGTTATCTGGCGCTGTCAGGATCTCTCACAAGTGGAGGCGCTGTCACCAGACGGATCAGGTACATTCTGGGCTCCCAGCAGCTGAGGCTCAGGCCTCTTGTGAACCACAGGTAAAGCTGACACTCAGTAGCAGCCACATTTCCCATAGGGTGGGGGAAACAGTGCTACATGTACATAGCGCTTCACATCAGTAATACATGTGACAATCATATAGATAACAAATAATATAAATAACACATAAAGGGAATAAGTGCTCCGAAGAGCTTACAATGTAATTGTATTTTTTTTATTATTATGGTTAATTATACGTTTATACTGGCAAATTTGGATTTGGATCTGCGTCGGATGTGCCCTTGATGAAGTCACTCTGACGAAACGTGTAGGGTGCCATTTGTGTGTCTAAATTATCACATCACTAAGCGTCAGCTGTGAGACACAGAGCTGAGAAAGCAGAGGTTACTAGCAGCAAGTACCAGTTGTACCATCGCCAGCCAGGAAATTCTGTGTAGGAATCTCTGTTACCGGAGGAACCAAATAGGAGGCAACTCAGTGCAGACATCCCACATCCGGTTGCAGCGTGGAGTGCCGGATAGCAAAGCAGCAACCGCATGGAGTCCCCTGCTAAAACGGAGCTTGAGATTCTCTCAAAAACTGCCTGTTTCCTAGCGTCGCTTGTGAGTGAGCATTTTTATACCTGCCCAGTCCTATGAAATTGTTTTGTTTTAATACAGTAGGAGTGCGCCTGCCCTCTTTTTTGTTTCTCTAGATATCTTTCAAGGAATTGGTGATTCCTGTGTCCAGGCTGCAAAGACCCAGAGAGACTGCGCTATTGGAACTGTTTTTTTTTTTTTTTTTAAATGTATTGACTTTTTATACTTTTTGTAATTTGATATTGATTAGGACGTTTATTGGCTGAGACATCACTATTAGCATTTAGGTTTTTATTCCCATTGATTTATAGGCTATTGTTATTACATGTTATTAATTCCTATGGGCGCATCCTTCACAGGTGTATTTATATTTTACACCTGTAGAAAGAGGAAGTGCGCTCGGAGAATAGCCGTGTGATCACGTGATTGTCAGGTGACAGAACATTGCAGGAGCAGCTATAGGAGGAGATCAGCCATAGCGAGGCTGACGGGCGGTTCCCCATGAAAGCTATGATCCGGGAGCCTGTCCGTCTGCAATGACGGTGAGTGAAGAGATATCCGATAATAGGAGTTGGTGAAAAGGAGACGACTTGGCGAGAGATCCGAGGCGCTGGAGCAGAGAATAACATCAGCTAAGTGGACCGGGCGCAGAGTCCGACCAGTGTGAAGGTCCCCATACTATCATCAGACCGGGAGAACCAGTGAGAGAGGGGACGACTTGGCGAAAGATCTGAGGCGCTGGAGCAGAGCCATACGTCAGCAAAGTGGTCCTACCAGCGAGAAGGTCCCCATACTACCGCAAGTAAGGGCAGTGATAACTGCTGGTCAATTTATCTTCAAGCTACATAGTATCACGTTAACTTTCTACTTGAACTTTGGGATATTATACCACAAGGCTCCAAAAAGTGGTTCACCACAGAGACAATTTTTATATGAACTGGTATCCATACATTTTTTCTTTTTTAGTGTCTTTTTCATAGTATAATTTTTTTTTTCTGTAATTTACATCTACAGCTGCTAACTTGTTATTTACACTAATTGTCAGGGTCGCCTAGACCTCCTGCCTAGCCATAGCTTCCTTGTCCACTGGGTGTGCTGCTGCCTTCTGTTGGCTCTGGGTTCCCCTGTCTGCCTGTCTTCTTGTTGCTCCTGTCTCTGTCCTTATAGCTTGCTTCCTGTCTGTTGCTTTTGCCTTTGCTTGAAGTCAGATTCCTCATGCACATGCTTCTGATATCCTGATCTGTTTTCTGTACCTGTACCATAGAAGTCTGTTCACAGTAAAAGCCCTTGCTGGTAATCTTGCTTGTCCCTGTTTGTTCCTGTTCTCAGTCCCTGCCCCCAGACCTGTCCTTGCTCCCCTGTCCTGTTCCAGTCTCCTCGTTGCTGACCTCTGCTTGTTACCTGACTTCGCTACCTGCCGCCTGCCTCGGACCTCTGCTTGTTACCTGACTTCGCTACCTGCCGCCTGCCTCGGACCTCTGCTTGTTTCCTGACTGCACTGTCTGCCGCCTGCCTTGGACCCCTGCTTGTGACCCCTACTACACTCGTGCTGTTCCGGCCACCGAGATCCTACCCGCCACAGGAGGCTCCCATGACACTAATGAATGTATGAATCAAAACAGAATATGAATATTATATACATATAATATTGATAAATTGCTTAAAGAACAGGATCTTTTATACTATTAGTCTACACTCCACTGAAATTCCCAAAATTTGGGTTCTATCTCGTCTTTGCGCCAAATGCAATATTATACACAGATATTTGGGTTTTTGTGTTAAAACCAGCATTCAGGCATCATCTACTCTACTGGATATTAACCCCTTTATTTTTGCGCACTTGGTATCTTCACTATATATATATACATATATACAGTGTTCGACAAATCCAGTCAACTACAGGCCCATGGCGACCTCCTCATGGCCGCCCAAGCAGGGCGGGATTGGGGACGGGACTAGGTGGCGAGTAGATTTTTGGGTGATTTGTCAACTACTGTGTGTCTCATACCGCGACGTCATCAATCCAAGGCCACCCACCCTGAAGATCCGGAACAGGTAACAAAATTCTTCTTTCTTTTAATCTTCTATCACCTTCTATCTTCTTCTGTCCATTAATTCCTATCTTTTCTTTATCTCTATCTTCAATCTGTCAATCCATAGCCCCATGGTAAATCCACAACACATGTTGTCTCGTTGTCTGCTGGGTAAAATGAGACGTAAGCCTTATATATGGCATGTGTACAAATATATATGAAATATATATATATAATATATATAAATATATCTATAATATATATATATATATCTATTATATTATATATATAATATATTATATACTATATATATATATATATATTATATATATTATAGGATGTCATAAGATAATCTATATACAGTGGTTGACAAATCACCAAAAAATCTACTCGCCACACAAAAAAATCTACTCGCCACCTAGTACCAAACGTGTGCTGCTTGGGCCAATATTTACTCGCCTGGGGGTTAAATCCACTCGCCCGGGGCGAGCAAATGTATAGGTTTGTCGAACACTGTTTATATATGTATGTTAGATCGGACAATTCCACAAATGCTAACTCAGCAAATGGTTATGAGCAATAGAATTGAGAATAGGGTTTTCTTGTAATTAGATTGTATTCCTGAATCACAATATGAACTAAATCCAAATACATTTTTTTCTGAAAGCAATTAATTAACCAAGAGCAAAAGTATAAGAAAAATGACAGATTATCGGATCGTATAATACATTAAATTGGGAAATAAACAGAGAACTTGTGAACAGTGAAAGGAGTCAAAAAAGATTTTGTTCAGACCGGACCATTCTCAGGTCAGAAGCAGCGAACATACTGTATGTCTATTAAACGCGGCACTCTCTGTATGTCTATTAAACGCGGCACTCTCTGTATGTCTATTAAACGCGGCACTCTCTGCCCGGATGGGATGTTCATGTGAGATTTACCATCTTCAGATACTCAGAACATTGTGTAATCTAAACACCATTGGGCCAATTCACAACGCAGTGATAAGTAGTTTAGTGGGCGATAAATGCCCATATAACGCGATGCTGCCCGCTGTGCAATTCGCAAAGCAGTGATAACTGTGCAGTATCGCGCTATAATGGCCTTTTATCACCAATAAACAGTCAGTGAAAAAAAAGTCGCCCAAAAGGCCAAAAAATGGCAAACCTGCCATTTTTTGCCAGTAAGCGCTATTCACAAAGCAGTGATAACTGAATCGTACTGTAACAGCTTACCGTTTCTTTTCACCAGCTAAAAGCTGGCGCAAAAAGATGGAGACATGCATAAAAGCATATATGTTTCTTTTCTGCACAGTATTGATACAAGAGGCCGGTGGGGGACCCCGCAGGTGTTCGGGAATCCTTGGGTGGTCCCTGCTGGTGTCTGGGGGCCCTCAGATGGTCCACGCGGATATCTGGGGGCCCAAGGGTGGTCCATAGGTGTCTGGGGGCCCAAGGGCCCCATGGGTGTCCAAGGGTCGTCGCATGGTCCCCGCAAGTGTCTGGGGTGCTTGGGTGGTCCCTGCAGGTTTCTGGAGGCCTTCGAGTGGTCCCCGCAGGTGTCCGTGGGTCCTCAGGTGGTCCCCTCGGGTGTTCACTGCGGGTATCTGGAGGCTCTTGGGTGGTCCTTGCGGGTCCCCGCTGGCCTGCAGTACCAATCCTGTGGGAATTTGTTTCCCCCCAAAACACTGAAATAAATACACCCCTCTCCCCCCCCCCCACCCAACACATACAGTAATGTATCCAGATGTGGATAATAGCTAATTTGCCCATTATTAAATAAAACATTAGCCAGCCAGCATAAATAAAGTAATTAAACCTTTCTACTTACCCCTGCCATCATGAAGGGAATCCTCATCAGCATACTCCAGGTCCACGTCCTCCGATTCCAGCAAGAATACATGAAAAAATACAATCTAATGGCCCCTAACCCCTTAATTACCTTAACGGTTAATAACTGCTATAGTAATTAAGGGGTTAACCTACCTACCCTCCCCTGCCACCCACCCAGGAGACCTAACCACCCACCCTGGGACCACTATACCAACACTCTACCCATTCATTGGCATAGTGGTACATCATACCCATATAATATGGACATGATAAGCCACTATAGCAGTCAATGGTCATCCTAATAAAGAGCATGAAGGCTAAAAATACACAATAATAAAATATATACACAAGCACCTACACACCCCAATTCAAGAAATAAAAGCACTAGCCAACCAATTAAATACATAAATAAAAACACTAGCCAACCAATCAATTTAATAAATAAAAGCACTAACCAACAAAACAATTAATTAATTTTAAACAAACACTAGCCAACACATCAATTAATTAATTAATAAAATCACTAGCCAACACATCAATTAAAACCAGTAGCCAACAAAAACGCTAAACAATCGGAAAATTAAATAAAAATAAGCCATCCAAATTACAAACAATTTAAGCCAAACAATAAACAAAAAAAATAAAAAACAACAATCAATAGAAAAAACAATTTTGCCAAAAAATGCTTTGACTGTCACTGTATTTAACTGTACCCTAAACAGACACAGATTAATACATTATCAGTCAATGGGCAATGAAAAACATAAAAAGTACAATCCAAAAACCTGATAAAAAGACATTTACATACATTCAATATTTTTCTTATCTTTAGAAGTGTTGACCTCTGAATCCTGGCGTTTCTGCAAGCTCTCATACCGCGACGTCATCAAAGTCAATCCGAGGCCACCCACCCTGACGATCCGGAACAGGTAACAAAATTCTTCTTTCTTTTAATCTTCTATCACCTTCTATCTTCTTCTGTCAATATTCCTATCTTTTCTTTAATCTTCTATCTTCATCTGTCAATCCATAGCCCCATGGTAAATCCACAACACGATGTTGTCTCGTCGGCTTCTTGAGGTAAAATGAGACGTCAAGCCTTATATATGGCATGTGTCACATTTTCAGGTCAGATGGTACAGCTTAAATCTGATTGGACATCACGTTAAGGGATGATGTCACATCCTTTTGAACTAATGTGACCTATATTCTCTTCAATCCCATTGGCTGTAATACCATGTGATATAGCCATGTGGTTTTAAGGATGTGACATACCTTCCTTGGAGATGACGTCACATCCTTAACAAAAAAATTTAGGGTAGCGGGGAAGGGTGGGTTAACCCCTTAATTAATATAGCGGTTATTAACAGCAAAGGTGATTAAGGGGCTAGGTGCCATTAGATTGTATTTTTTATGTATTCTTTCTGGCAACGGAGGACATGGCCCTGCAGTATGCTGACATAGACGCCCTTCACATTGGCAGGGTTAAGTAGAACAGATGTTCGAGATCCTTCTTGTTTTCAGCACGCAGGGTAGTATCTTTGGCTTATCGGAGGTTGTTGATTTTTCTGCCGCCTATTTTCACGCCAATCTGGGACTCATCCAGGCCTGCTCGCTGCATGACAGCTTCTGCGTATATGTTGAAAGCTGCTGGTGACAGGATACATCCTTGGCGTGTGCCCTTTCCAATCTTGAGCCAATCCGTGTCTCCATATTGTGTTCGGACTGTATCTTCTAGATCTTGATTGAGTGATCTTATACGTTTGGTCTGGTGTGGTGGTGTGCCCATTTCCTTCAGGCAGGTCCAGAGCTTGTTGTGCTCAATTACATCAACCGCCTTTGAATAACCGATGAAACACATGTAGAGATCTTTCTGATACTCCCTGTTTTTTTCCATAATCCATCGAAGTTTGGCAATGTGATCATGAGCGCCTCTACCTTTCCTGAACAGTGTTTACTGGAGTTTAATTCTATAGTTCAGCAATGTTTCCATGAATTTCTGCACTACTGACATCAGGCTAAACGGCCTGTAGTAACCTGCCTCTTCCCTACTTACAGGCACACCGGCCTGTAGTAACCTGCCTCTTCCCTAATTACAGGCACACCGGCCTGTAGTAACCTGCCTCTTCCCTACTTACTGGCACAC